>ML777082.1:358225-376576 GCA_009831015.1 Picea engelmannii
TGAAACTTGCGGTGATGATATAAGCTTCCTCCTTGAAGGATGAGAACTTGGCTCTACAAGTTGACCTTCTCCTCTTGTGAGTTTCAACCTTGTGAGCATCAGAAAACAAAACACTTGCAAATAATCAAGTCTTCAAAAACCTAGGCTCTGATACCAACTTGATCTAAAAATGAAGGAGAATTGTATATTTGAAAATATTTGCAAGTAAAATTTATGTGTTAAAATGAAAATGGATCAACTTTGCAACACAACTTTAATAGAATTTTCTCATTCAAGATGCATATAAACAACAGTAATAATAGTGAACATAAAACACATAACACAACAAATGATAAAGGAGTTCACCGCTCTCATGGGCTACATCTCTTGGTCTAGCTTCCAATGGATCATTTGTATTATTTTCTCAAAGTTCTCAAAAATGTGCTTTACAATGCTCAAAATGCCAAATAGACTGCTCCAATGGCTTCAAAACGTCCAAAAACCCCTAGCTGGGCTTTTTTGGCACCTCGTTTGGCCAAAAATTGAAGAAGATAGGCTTCCTGGAAGTCCCCCTTCAAACTTGTTGTCTCTGCATCTACAAAATGCACCCCTTGTTGGCTCAACCTAGCCCACATGCATATTTAAGCGTTAAAACTTAGCACCAGATGCAACCACACAAACTGTGCAAACTGTAGGACAGTTACAGGCGCACCTAGCCCCTAACCATCAAGGGCAAGGTCGTATGACCCATATGACTGCGCACAAGTGCAAACATAGGCCCCCGTTTCCACAAGCCAATGGTTAAAGGACAAGTGGTGGGTCGTTTGTATAACCATTGAAACCAAATCAAAATGCAACCATGTGCACGCCAAACGGTATAGCAATGGGTCATATGTTAATGCAATATGCAACCAAGGGTTGGGGCTAAGCCCCAGCCTGGTCGTGCCCCAACTATCCACATATGAAAACATATATAAATATATTGACATATATATAACAAGGACCAAACAGTGGCGCACCAGTTGGCGGCCCTTCCCAAGTCTCTTCCCCTTGCCCGGAGGTCACGGGGTCGACTCCGGCCAACAACATAATTTTAAACCAATGTATATATGACACATGGTGGCCATTGATTGGGCCACGTGTTGCCATCCCATTCACTGTAAACATGCCATGTCACATGCCAACTATCCACACAACTATCTGTCACATGTTGTACAAACTTCCATGTCAGCAGCCGTACGGACTGTACAATCAACATCCCTTTTTTTTACCTGTTTGTCATTTTGAACAGAATGCGATATCTCTCGCTCCCGACGTCTATTTGAACCCAAATGAGTTGTGTTGGGTTTGTAATGACGAGGCCTACGCTCCCGTTCAATTTGAAGCGATTCCGAGCCTTTTGAATTTTTGAGCAAAATTTGATCCCCTGGATACTGTGGTGCTGATGATTCTATGCTCCTGCTGCTTCCTGCTATTTGTACTTCACTGAATTTCTTAAGGAACTATCCTATTTCTATCAGCTCTTTTTGCAGTTTGTCCCTGTGATGTGCTGCATGGTTAAAGTCCTCGACTAGACAATCCTAGAAAATTCTAGCGATGATGTCCCCATCGTCCTCTGTAATTGTGTATTCTAGAGGTGCTCATTGTGCCTTTGAATTCTTGCACGTGCCTCCTTCCTGCATGGTTGGTTTCTTATTTCCCCATGGTTCCTGTGTGTTGGGATTTGAGGTAGTCTCCTGTGCTCCCTCAGTCTATTTATGTTTTTCCTTTGTCGGTTGTGTACTCTCCTTCTTCCCCTTTTGGGTTCCTATATTCTTTGGTCCTTTGTCTATCTATGTCGGCTTGCCTTGGCCCGTTCTTGGTCGCTTGGGCACTTGGATTTATGGAGGCTTTGTTTCCCCCTACTTTGCATCTCCTTCTGTTTTTCTTTCAGGTACTTCCTGGGTGATGGATGGAATCTTCCATTCGTTGGGCCATTCGCTAATGACCATATGATCTCACCCTCTATAATGCAGTAGTGCATCTATAACCATTGTTTAGCCAAATCTTGTCGTGCCTGTATCCACATTACTTGTCGCGTGGCCTGGAAATTGGCGATGTTCACATATCACATGACAACGCGGGTGTTATTCTCCACAATTGACTGATGGCTTCATGTATGTCTCTCAGGTATGCTTCAAATATGATCCCATTCTCCCTCTTATTACTGGGGTTTTTCCCTGCTTTCAACAATAGATACCTCGCTCCCGCTGGATGTGGTTTGGTACAAAAAAATACATAGCCTAGTTCTTGCCATCCCATGAAGTCTATTAAAGTAATTGGTCATGAGTAGTGGAACTTTGTGCCTAGGTCCTACACATCCTTGCAGTCCTATAGGAATAAGTTCAGTAAGTATGGCACCCAACTCATTGAGGTGCCTTCTTTGCACTAGGCTGCAACTGCAATGACTCCAGCTGGTACTTCCTCCCTGCAACATTTTCTTAGTAACTTGCAAGCTAAGATTTTTGCACCCAATTGTGTGGCTGCATTGTTGATCCATTTTATGATGATGCCTCTCATCCCCCTAGTGGTGCTATACTTCTTCTTCATTTCTTCCGCCAGTTCTTTCTCCTTGGATTTTTCGTCCAGAACCAACATGGGATCCATACCCTGAATTGGTAAGCCTGCTTTTTGTGCAATAATCTCAACAGTTATGGGGATGGTTTTGTCCAGCCATATGTACCCTCCATGTGTGACTGCTAACAACTGCTTGATGCATGTTGTTTCTTTCTGGCCTCTGCCAAAATGTGGTAGGTTCAACAGACCTAAGATTCTTGTTTTCTCCAGCCCAGTTGCCCATTGGTATGGCTGGTTAATTGGTTCTCCAAGCTGAGTTGTGCCTATGGTCTATATAAAGACCCTTTGTGCAAGTTCCAGGAACTTGGCTTCGTCTGCTACATCATGGTCTGAGTATTTGAGCTTCCCGATGTGACCCAGTAGATATGTTCCTACCTGTACCCTAGCTGGTATGCATGGTAGAACAATTTATGTTCCAGGTTTCTTGCAGGGTGAACTTGGTATCTGTATCTTGTCCTTCGGCTGCGGTGGCTAGCTTGAAGTTCTAGAAACTTCTGGTTGTCCCTCTATATGCCATTCTGGATAATCCAAGACATCATCTGTGGTCTCCCCTGTTGGGTGTTATGAGATGGTCATTTGAGACTCATCTAGCTCCACTACTGTTGTTGGATTCGGCACCGTGCGATTAGATTTTGGATTTGCTTCTGTATTCTCTGGTTGCACCTCCTTTCGGATTTCTGCTTCTTGATTTTGCGTTTCCCGCACTGTTGTGACCATCTCTACATTGGTGGCCTCTACTGCTAGCTGCTGGATTTCTTCTAGTATCAGTGTGGGATGTACTGGTATCCTCTCTAGGGATGGGATTTTTTCGATATTGACGACCTCCAGCGGCTGATGTTCACCTTCTTCGGCATGTCCTCGTGACCTAGTTTGAACTTTGGTTTGTATGGAAGTCTATCTCGCTTCTGCTTTCTTGGGAGGTGCCATCGTGGTTAGTATCAAATGGCTACTCGACTCAAATGGTTTATGTGGTCTTTGTGAGATCTCTATATTTTATTTTTCCTCTGTCACTCTTTTTCTGCTCTATCTTCGTGAATAGACTATGGGCTCCTGCATCCGTGTGTTGTATAGCTTTCCCATGAAGCTTGTCGAGTACGCTTCCTTGGTTATGGGTTAAATGCACCTTAATTGTGGATTCAATGCATCTTCGGCGGTTTCATACTTGCCATTACTCTTGTTGTCCCATGTTCTGTTGGTGCAATTAATGTGCCATCCCATCTGTCCTTGCCTCTCTTTAATTTCTCCTAGTATCATTTTGTCATGCTGCTTTTTCCACCTTTCTTTTTCTCTCTTGTTTCCCTTTGTATGTAACCATTTTTCTTGCCTTTGTCGAATTCATGTTTCTAACTTCATGTGGCCTTTCTATCTCAGGCATATTGTGTCGTTTTAGTTTTGTTTCATTTTTTTTTACTGCGCAGTGGGTGGTCGACTGTCCTTGTACAACTTCAGTCATCTCTCGTTGATCATTCCTATGAGTTTTGTGCCTGCTAAATATCTTAACTATACAATGCCTCCATTTGTGATAGATATTACTTCGTATGGTCCTAACCAATGCATTCTAAGATTTCATGGGTGCTGTAACAATTTGTTGTCATACATAAATACTAGATATCCTTCGTTGAACATTTTCTTCTTGATGTGTCTATCGTGCTAAGATTTGTCTCTTTCTTTCTGCACTTGTTGATGAAATCCTGCCAATATTCAGTCTTCCTCCATGGTCAATAATTGATTCAGTCTCTCCTATATTGTGCCTCATTCTGTCATTTGTGTTATAGCTTCTACGCGCAAGCTAGGTACTAAACGTTCTAATGGTACTACTGCTTCTTGGCCATAAACCAATTTAAATTGCGTGTTCCCTATCAACTTTTTGCATGTAGTCCTGTATGCCCATAATATTGTTGGTACTTTGAGGTCCTAGTCATCTCTGTTAATGTTACAAATCTTTTCAGTGCATTCTCCAGAATCTTGTTGAAGGCTTCCACTGTGCCATTTGCCTGTGGATGATACAATGTGCTCTTCTGATGATGGACTTCAAATTCTTTAGTCATCACACGGATGGTGTTGTTTATGAAGTGCATGCCTTGGTCGCTCATCAAAACTCTTGGGCACCCAAATTGAGTGATTAATTTTTCAAACAAAAAGTGCGTTGTTGTTTCTGCACTGCAATATTTTACTGGTGTGGCTTCTACCCATCTTGTTAAATATTATGTCGCAGTGATAATGTACCTAGCCCCTATTCTTTTTTTCGGTAGGTTGATTGGTCCCACAAAGTCTATTGCCCACTTTTCAAATGCTTGTAATGTTACTTGTGGTTGTAATGGAATTTCATCCCTTATGTTGGGTTTTCCTACCCTTTGACAAACATTTCATCTTTGACAGTACTCCTTCGAGTCTCTGTGAATCGTTGGCCACCATAGTCTTGCGTGCAATACCTTCTGCATGGTATCTTTACCTTCATAATTCCCTCCTGCTATTCCCTTGTGGGATTCTTCTAATACTCTTGGTATTTCATGCTCTAATGTGTATCTTCACAAGATGTTATCTGCACCCATTTTATATTACAGTCTGAAAATCAGTTGATAGTCAGCAGCGCGAACTACCAGGTTTTTCTTCTACATGGTGATATAGTATTGCGACGCAAAACCTGTTCTCAAGTACTGAATGATTTCTGCGAAGTATTCATCAGAAATTTGTACTGAGAATAAATGTGCATCTGTAAATTTGTCTTATAAATTCGTAGGTTCTTCTCCATTTGTTACCCTCAACAGGTGGTCAGGTCTTGCATTCAATTTATCTAGTTTAACCATTACTTCAAAGTCGAATTCTTGGAATATTAGTAACCATCGACAAATTCTCCCCCCCAACACTGGCTTGTTGATGAGTTATTTCAGGGCTGAGTGATCTGTGAAAATTTTAAAGTGCTTTCCCAATAAGTAATGTCTGAATTTTTGTAGTGCATAGACATTGGCTAGCCCTTCTCTTTCTGTCATGTTATAGTTTTGTTTTGAGTCTGATAACTTTCTTCTTGCAAACGCTATTGGGTGATCCAAGTCTCATGTTCCTGGATGTGATAAAATATCTCTGAGTACTATCATTGATGCATCTACATGCACATGGAATGTGTTTTCCTAGTCTGGAAATACTAATATCGGCACGGTAACCATCTTTTCCTTCAAGGTACCCAGACCGTGTTGACACTCGTCATTCCACTGAAACTTCGTATCCTTTCTTAAGAACTTTTCCATTGGTGTTGTGATTTGTGCATATCCTTTGATGAATTTCCTATAATATCGTGTGTGTCCTAATGTTTCTCTTAGCTGTCAGACTATTTTTGGTGCTGGAAAGTTAACAATGACTGCCATCTTTGCCAGATCTACCAATAAACCTTGTTTTCATACTATGTGGCCCAATAGTATCCCAAACGGTGTTCCAAATATGCATTTCTTGATATTCAATGATATCTGGCACTGTTTGCATCTTTCTAACATCAGTTGTAAAACTTCCACATGGTTTTTCAACATGCTATAGACTGTCAAATCATCCAGGTATACTTCAAGAAATCGATGGATGAATTCCTTAAACACAGCAATGACTACTCTGGAGAATGTTGCTGGTGCATTCTTCAGTCCAAACGGCATGACTTTGTACTGATAAGATCCCCATTCTATCGCAAATAGGATCTTGTGTCTTGGGGATTTCTTGAACTATGGCGCTACTTGCCCAGTCATCATTTCAGCCTGTACCCTATATGCATCTGATGTACTTTCTTGCATCAGCTCCATACTTCTTCAGTCTTTATCGTCATGTCCCACTGAATTGCAAAGGTGCAATATGAATTCTTTGGAACTGTTTGGTATTTTTTCATCATCATGTAGTGATAAGGGTCGTGACCCGGTTTCTTGCATATTTTTCACCATAATCCTCCCATTGGTAATGGATTCAACACTCATGCTTCCATGTACTACGCGAATGTTGGACATTCGTTCTTGTGGTGTCCTTTTGTCCTGCACATGGTACACCAAACGACTTCTCATTTGTCCTTGTTCTTATTCTGGTTCAACTGGAAGGTGAGATTATTCAAATCCTCCTTCAGTTCTTCGATAACTGGTTCCGTCTGTTGGTACTAGTTTTCTTACAGTTGCAAGGCTTCCTTCAAAGCCTCTGCCTGCGTTTGAAATTTTTGTTGTCGTAAAGGGTATCTTAAGTGTGGGAGTAATGAATTGAAAAACAGGTGTCGATGTTGTATATTAGTCATGAGGTATTTTAACTTTCCCTTCAGTCGCTTGAATATCTGGTCAATATCACATACAGACTCTCCTGGTTTCTGTCTTATTTCGATCATCTCGTTCATGTACTAATCCTCTGAACTCGGCTTCTGGAACTCATTAATCAGTGACTTCTTAATGTCCGTCAGTGTCCTAGTCATCCTAGGGGCACTGTTTGTGTCTAGACTCATGTACCCGTCTAGTGCATGGTCTCTTAGTGTAAAATCTAGCTGCATGAGTTTGGTATCTTCATTAGTGATCTATTTTTCTTCCCATATATTTGCAAAAATGAACAAGTGCTTCTCAGGATCTTCTACTACTTCTCCCCAAAATTATGGTAACTTGATGGTAGGATCGTGTCCTGCCATTTTGAATACTGAATTACTACCTCCTCCGCGCGGTGTAGATACTTCACTAGTGTTGCCTCAATTAGCTCCTCCAGTTGTTGTTCCTTGTGTAGATGTACTTCCTGCTGTTGGACTTCCTCCAAACTGCGGTTGAATAAATGGTGGTGTTCTCTTTGGTGTATTAATCACACATGGGTTTATGGGTTCCACACTAACATTAATATGGATAGGATGGTTTCCTTCTCCTCCCATTCTTAGACCTCTGGTTTTCCTCTCATATGTTGCATGCAGGATTTCATCAATCTTCTACACAGCCCATAGATCCTCTACCTCTTCCTCATCACTAACCAAGACTTCCGTTGCGGTTGTAGCTCTCTTCTTAGTGTTCACCTTGTATTGGTAGGGTGCTCCTCTACGCGTCTTTCTCATTGATGCCAAGATCCACTTGATCTAGTATTTGTCCATCATGATTGGGTCCATCGGTTCCTCCACCTTCTTTCCTTTATCCTTCCCTCCTTCCATTTATCCTCACTATGTTAGTGCTTTCCCCCTTCCCCCATGCACGCAGGGAAGTTTAGTTCTCTAATTCCATTGTCATTACCCGTTTGTTATATAGAAGTATCTTAATAGAAGTATACAGTGATTGAATGTACCTTCCTCGAGGTCTACGTAGAAATTCTTGCTACGTTGCATTGTATGAATTCGATGTGTCCATGACAAACACTATTATGAATCCTGCCACAATACTGTCAAGACAAAAGTCCACTGCATGGGTGAATTTGTTGTTCACCTGCTGTAACTGCCCAATCTATATTTGGGTCCAATCTAGCTATTGAATCTGGTTTGTCGCGTGGTTATCCTTCAACCTTAGTATCCACTCCTACAGTAGATGTGGAAAATCATAGAAAAAGACTTCATGTAAATCAGTAAACATGTATTTGTCTAGATATTTGCGAGGTATGATTCTAGGGTTTCTATTGTCTTTCTGTTCAAAATCTAGCTCTTTGGTTCTCAACCAAGTTTTGATTTCTTCTTTTGTGGGGTTCCATGGTCTCAACATCCCCTTCTAATGGCTCATTTCTCTCTTCTTTTATTTGCTCGTTTCCCGCTCCTCCTATCTCATCTAATCAATCCTCCTATATTCCTTCCAACGGAAACAAAACCATTTGTTGGTTACTAATTACTGGTTCTACTCTATCATTTGAGTTATTGACCCAGGGTTCATGTCTTTCGGGATTCCAACAGAAGCCTCTAAAACTATCGGCCCTCGTGGTAAACCAAAAGGCAACGCAGCAACACGCAGAATGCACTGCACAGTCTCACCCGAGATAGCTTTAATGGGTGGTTGTAAGACTCATGTGTTTACAGCCTAGGATTGAGCACAAGATATGGGATCTGTCTTCTCGACCATTTATTATAACTTGTGATTGCAACCTATTGTTATTCATGACTTATTCCCTCAATCTCACAACAGTAAATAAGCAATCAATGTAACAACTAATTCATTCGTGAATCATAACAAATAACTACTGAAAAGACAGTAAATATATGAATGCATTCATCCCATTACACAGATGTTACCATGGTTCACCCCCTCCCGGGATAAGTCCACAAAGATTTGGTTCTTGGCTCTTTTATTATGGTATTTCTTCATATCTGGTGCCGCACACTTACAATTCTCCTCAGATGGGTAAGATCTATATGAGGAAAACTAGATCGCACCAGGATCCTCAGCCTGCGATCTAATCCTTAGATCTTCCTTCTCTCCTCTCCTCTAGATCAATAACTTACAAAATAGTACATAACAACACTACAATCTGCATCGACTCATGCATATCTATGATGTAACAATGCAAAACCGAAATAACAAGAAGGAACCCCCTATGATACCTACATATCTATATTTATATATTTCGGGCTCTTTAGTCGTTTACAATATATTACCAAAACCCTAACCCTATTGATGTTAGGTCTTCCTCCCATGCATGCATGTTGTTCTTCCTTCTGGTTGTCCCTTTCCTTGTGCACGCCTTCTTGCATGCATGCATGATGTGTTTTCCTCCAGCTGTTACTTCAATTTCTGCACACTTTCTTTCCCCATGATCATCCTTCTTTCCACTTCGTCCTACTGCCAACATGAGGAAAACCCATTTTTGGGAAGATAAAGCTTAATTGGGAAAAATACAACTGGCAGGAAAAGCAACACGTGTGATGAAAAGTCGCATGCAAAGGAGGAAATCATGCAAGGCCTGCATGCAAAAAAGCCTAACCACCTTAGGGTTATGGTTTTTGTAAGAGATTATAATGGTTGATAAGCTAAAAATTAGTATAACTAAGCACCTAGGAGGTCTAGGTCGGGGTGGTTGTTGATATGGTTGTTCCTAAGTTTTATTATTTTCGGTTAAGAAAACTACTGTAAGATATGATACTTTATTTTAAATTGTTGAGTAGTAGGAGAGTCAAGTAGCTATATATTGAGGGTTATATTGTAGGATGAGGAGTCTATTGCAATCTAGTCTTCCTTACATAGGTTGTGGAAACTATTTTGTGGTTGCATAGTTAGAATTGTAGTGTGTGCAGTGCCATATCTTGAAGAAATATAAATAAAGAGCCTAAGAATCCATATCTTTGTGGACGTATCTCAGGAGGGGGTGAACCACGGTAAACTTGTGTCATGTGTGTTGGGTATTGTGTACTTACTTTCTGTCAATAGCTAGAATATGAATGGATGAATGAATGCTTCTGTTAGATTTGTTAGAATGCATACATAGAATTAGAAGATGCATGGAGATCAATGTCTAAGGAGATGGAATGCAATCCCATATCCCCACTATTTCATAGACTACAAGCACCTAATCATTGTAGTCACCCATAGGACTATCTCGGGTGAGACTGTGCAATACATTTTGTGTGTTGTTTTTCCTTCTAGTTTACCAGGAGGGCTGATAATTTTAGAGGGTTTTGTTGGAAACCTATTTAGATCTTAACCTGGGTCAACCAAGAAGTATATAGAAAGAGTAATAACCAACAGGACACCAATTACACAATGGGTTTCACCACTCCTCGTCAGACACATAAGTTGAGTTTTATAACAGAGAATTTTATGTTGAGTTTTATAGTGTTTGTTGGGTGATTTTGCTGGTTGTTGGGACTTCTTGGGTCCCTATCCTGATTGTTGAGTGTCTGGGATTTTGTGACTATTCACAAAAAATATTCACCAATAACATGCCTTCCTATTACACTAGAGACACTCAAAATCTAGGACAGAGACCCAAGAAGTCTCAACAACTGGGAAAAATACCCAACAAACACTAAACTCCATAAAAAAGAATAAGAATATAGTGTACGCAACTATTCCGAGAACAAAAGCATATGTATGCTCCCTAAAGACAAACATCACACATATGTATGTGAATTTCAATGGAAAACCCGCGTATGCCAAAGAAGACATTGCATGGGAAAGTGTTAGGCCAAGAAACTTAGATACAAATCAAAATAAAGGCTATCAAGCAACATGCGACACAAAAACTTAGGTAAACAAAGAGAAAATAAAGGAGAAGAAAAACCCAATACCCCAAAAGGGATATCTTCCCCAATGGAGTCACCAATTTTGTGACGAGGAAAATATCTCTATGTCTTGGAGAAAACCACAACAGAAGGAACAAAACCCATAAATCAACTCTAATATCAAGTATGCTAGATAAATGAAAATGCTAACAAGAGAAGGCTAGAAGTCTACCTTGTCTGGATGTCCGAAGAAGACCACGATTGATCTCATGACCTAAAGATTTATACCTACAATGTGTCCTAAGCATCCAAGATACGCAAGCATGTGGAAATTATATAGAATGTTAGCATACAAACTAACATAATCCATTAACATGCATAACAAATACTCCCATGGAAAGTAATACAAATATTTGCGACATATAATTGGACGAGAAAATAGTATTTCTATTAATGTAATCAACAAAAGTACATAGGTGACAAACCTTTGTAATGACACATATCGAGCTAGGCCTTCACCACTTCAATCCTCCACAAAGGAAATCTCATAAGTAGTAGGAGCCAATGAGGTTCTCCATGTCAATATAGGAAGAGCTTGGGGGATGAACATAAGAAGTTCAAACTTTCAAGGACAAAGGGATGCAGACTCAATATGGGGAGAAATTTATCTAGAGTGTCTTTTCTCTCGATGATGAATTATCCAAGACTTGTAAATGGCTCAATTTATATCCTTCAAATGGAATTGAAGGGTCGAGTTGGATCATTTCCAATATATGGAAGGTCAAGGATCATGGATATCCTGACATGGCGTGGAAACCCAACACATTTTTTTTTATTTTTTGAGCACAAAACTCGATGTACGTGGGTTTTAATGGAGAAACCTCCATATGCATGAGTTTTCTAACTGTGGCTTGTGTATATGGACAAAAAATTATATTTTTGACACTAGAGTGAGGAAAAAGGGGAATTTAAGTCTACAAAGGTAAATGGAAGGCCATCGAAGCAATATGCATGGAGTGTGGAAAAATTTTCTATAACACCTGCACACACGTGACAAACAAATACCAATCTACAAACCTTTTCAAGTGTTAGGAAATCCAAATATATTCTATATCTAATCTAATATACCTAATACAAGATACAATCTACCATACAAATCTGAATACAACATATTTGGGAAGGGGAAAACACACACACACAACAAATGAAGGAAAAATACATTAGTGTAGTCATACCTTGAGTCATGATGTATCCCCCCTAGTTCCTTGCTCTAGCTCCTCCCTATCCATCACATAAGAAAGGATGACCTGATATGAAGATTAATCTCTGTAGAAGAGCTCATTTTAAATTTTTGCAGCATGTATTGGTGAATGATTCTTCCCCCTCTTACCCTTGGAAGGACTTCTTTATATATAATGGTGGAAGAAGGTAGAGGATGCTTCTATATCTCTAGAAATTAGTGACCCTTTATTGTATTGAGCGTTCCTAAACTCATATCATGAGAGAAACAACTCACCAAATGTTGATATCCTCATAACTCACCAAGTCTAGAAGGATATAGGGGTGTTCATATGTAATATCCCTAGGCCGAACCCAATTGTAATCTAGATGAAAATGTACTTAAGCTGGTGAGTTGTTTAGATATCATTTTGTATGCACATTTCATGACATAGTGCATGCATGTACTACATAGTAAAATGATGAAGTGTGCACATTCCAGGATACCGCGCGCAGCATCTTAAGTGTGTGCGATTGTGAGGCCAACGCTCCTTTGTGTTTATGTTATGTTTTATAGGCTGGTGAGCCAGTTGTTACAAGCTATGATGCATATGTTTTGATTAGGATAGAGAGCCTATATGTTAAAGGCCAATGTGCCTATTTTTGTATATGTCTCATAATTAATATAAAATACATCGTTGGGCACAGACCGACCACGATAAAAGAGAAGGGGGACTAAAATCCACTAGTTAGGGAAAGGGAGGGGCTAAGTTAAGGAAAGGGGCTAATCTAGGCAACTTAAGCCAAAAAGGAATATTATATTAATATTTCTTAAATCATAAAGTATGGATAATTATTTTATCCTAAGCTCTAAAGTTGGGTACAAGTGGGCCAAAGTAGCTCCCAACATGACAAGTGTCAAGTTCGGAACATGCATACATATTGTTGGGACTTAGTTCAGTTCCCATCATCATTCATCCATCATACTGACCATCATTGCTACTATCCAGTTAATCATCCATGAGTATTCACACCCATTGAGCTATCTTTTGTATATTCATGACTGTACCTAAACTCGTATCCATAGCCATTTTGTGTTAGTGTATCTGGTTAGTTTGGGAGATGGACTGAAGAAGCAGGTTGTCAGGCCCGTGAGCAATACTCTGGGTGAGATAATTGTTGTGGATTGATTTCCTGAAGGTTTTGAACTACAACTACAGTGCTCCGAGACTTTCTGTCCAGCCTGTTGGTGAATCTCGGAAAGGAAGTGGGGTAGCCGAAGGACTATTGAGTAGAGAAGGGGCACACTTCCTGGGTGTGACAAGCATGTGGGGAATGAGGGAATGTGGGTTGTTAGTTTGAGTTGGCACTTGATATGGAGTCCTTCATGTTTTCCATGAGCCTTTATGTAACACCATGTTTCCCCCAGTCTGTAAAAATAACTATATTGGCCAAGAACTATGGAAAACTCAAAGATGTGAATGTTTGACTTGACGGACCTTTGTATAAAAGGTCAATGAATGTAAATTATGTTATGAATATGTGTTGAATGATTGTTGAGAGAGGGTATGTGCTAAAATAGACCATGATGGCTAATGAGAGGTGGTGGAAGGGACTTGAAATGGTTGCGTTAACTTCCACCGAGCCAGTACTATACTAGTTTATACTTGCCCACAAACCAAAGCAGCTCTCTGATCCTAGAATGGATTTCCCATCATGTTGGTAGGTGTGGAGGATCCTCAAGAGTTAATGAGGGGATGGGGGATGAACCTCCCATCCATAACAGCCCTCAAACCTGACCACGGATGGCGGAATTCACACCACACGCAACCTTGCAGGCATAAATTGGCAAGGGAGGAAATGTGGTAAGAGAGAGAGAGCAGTGCGCACGATGGAAAATCACAAAAGAGAACTGGAGAAACCCTAGAAATGTAGGTAGTTCTGAATACCAGGAGAAGGAGAGTAACCTTTGTCCTAGATTGTTTTCCTGTATCAGAAGAAGGAGAGTAACCTTCGTTCTCGATTTTTGTTGAGCTGGAAGTAGGAGACTGAACCTCAAAGCATTGTGGTCTATCTCGGGGGTGGCTAGTGGTAAATCCATTTGGAGTCACTGAGCCTACAGTTGGGTGGAAACGAGCACCCCTCTCAGCAGTTTCATCACGCCTGGTAGATTTGATAAGTGTTTTATACCTTTTATTTCGAACTAAATATCATGAATGTATGCTTGTATTTTATGCCCATAACAATTCCTGTGTGGAATGATTGCCTGGTGTTTTAAACTGGAAATAATGGATGCATGTGTATGTTTGTATGTCACCATTGGTTTCTGTATAAATGGTTAAGTTTGGAAACCTTACGCAAGGAAGGAAATCTCTCTAAGGTCTCGGAGTCATGGGAGTTTGAGGCCCCGAGAAGTTGAACTTCGTGATTCAAGTTCAAAAGGGATAGCGAGCCCAATTATAAGAGAAAGAGAATACCCTATCATTTGGTTGATGAACGGTCGGAATCCTTTCGAGACTACCCCAGATTTGTCAAGACCGATGGATCTAGATAAGGAGCGCAGGCATTAACACCTCACCCCTTTCAGCCTTCGCAAGTAGCGATGGGACTCAGGACCGTAGATCCAAGGATCTGACGGAACCCTAATAACCGTCGATCTTAACCTTTGTATAGGCAGGAGAGTATCATCTCACTGACTTGCAACTTGGAGTGGTCAAGGATAGGAATACATGAACTCAGGATCCACGAGATCATGACGTGATCGTGAGCATTGGATCCAAGGCATGGGAGAATCATTGGATCAGAACTTTCGTGGTTATCGCCTATCGGAGGTTCGAAACTTGAGGGAGTTTTCCTTTTGATTATAGAGGTCATGAAGAGCCGAACGTCGAGGGCTCATGAAAGCACGTGACCCATCCTTAAGTGGGGACCACATGGCTGAAAAGTGGTGTAACAACAAGCACCTAGAGGAAGGTGGGAACGGGTGACAAATGATGGACACATGTCGCCTGGGAAGGAGTCAAACCATTGTTGACTTATCGTATATCGGGAAATTGTGAAGGAGGAGCATGAGGGCTCAACACTCCAACCCACAAAGTCGCAAGATGTGACCAATGGTGGACACGTGTCACACTGGGAAAGAGTCAACCTAGTGTTGACTTATCGTGGCTCAGGGTTTCGTAGGATGAAGAAGCTGCACTTTGATCACTAAGGCTGAAAAACACCGAGAACCGAGATCTTGTGCGATGGGAAGCGACGACATAGCTCGTGAGAAGAGTTATAGCATGTTTGACAAGTGGTGTGTGCACGTCGCCTTGGCAGAGTCCATGCAACATTTACCTCACATCTCTCGGGGATTCACGAAGGAGGAGCACAAGAGCTCAACACTTCAACTGGCGAGGTTGCGAGTGGTGCTAGTGTTTGGCCTAGCCTACGGTTACATGTAGAAGGCGCTAGTGAGGAGGAGCCATACCCATATAGTATCTCGGGTATCGGTGCTTGGAGAAAAGGGAGTTGAGAGTCTTGATTCCTGACTCGCGAGTTGCGAAAGGTGCTTGCACTAAGGCCAGCTTGTGGTCATTTGAGGGAGTTTAAGGAAGGAGAGGGTCTTCTCTAGGCCCCATAAAAGTCTCAAGGATTCTGTTCCTCGAAGGAAAAGATGAAAAATCTAAGTTGCGATAGTGGGTGTGTGACAAATTGGTATTAGAGCATGGTTAAAACACTTGGCTTTCTTGGGCTCACAAACGAGTTGCGCAGAAACTCCATTTGAAGTACTCTTAAAAGGAGTAACCCTCTATATTAACCCCTTTAGAAAAATCCGAAGTTAAGAATGAAAATTCCTACTGTGTGTGCATTCGAAAAATATGAACTATGCACTGATTGTGAATGAATATAATGCTGACTAACAATAAGTGTTTTCTTTCACAAAAAGAAGAAGATCAACCGCGGGAAACTGCAGATGCATCGAATGGTGACACACCAAGAAGTGGGGGATGGATCCCATAACAGAGATGAAGATTCTGAGGAAAGGAGAGCGGTAGAGACCCCTCCTGATATAGTTGAGACTGTGAGAAGCCTCATGGTTGAACTACAGAGCTGCAAGGCCGACAACGAGAGGTTGATAAAAGAGCAAGAGAAGCAGACATAAATTAATGTAGGCTTGCTGCAAAGATTATCTGACATACAAAGACAATTGCAGCATGAACTTGACACCAGTCACACAGACCGACGAAATACAAAGAAAATTCGAAGTCCACCTGGGATATGAAAACCTGGTCTTTCAAGTGGTCGCACTGGGAAGAGAACCTCGAGAAAGGTCCACCCCAAAGATAAGGGACAAGCATTGAAAGATTCCTCTTGAAAGGAAACTGGTGACTCAGAGGGATCTTCTAGTAGCATAACTAGTTCTTATTCCCGAAGAAAATTGAAGAAGCGAAAGCATTCCAAAAGTCACAATATCGAAGAATTCAAGAAGGCTAAACCACCCTATTTTGACGGTGAAATAAAGAAAGGGGAGGAAGCGGAGGCCTGACTGCTTGGACTAAAGAAGTATTTTAGAGTCCATGAATTCACAGAAAACTTGAAGGCCCGAATAACCACTTTCAACTTGAATGGAAAGGCTTCCATTTGGTGGGAAGTCCTTAAGAATGTAAAAGGGATTCACGAAGAGGACCTATCTTGGGAACGGTTTGAGAAATACTTCAAAAAGAAGTATCTGTCAGAAAAGTATTTCGACGAAAAGACTAAAGAATTCTATGAACTCAAACTGGGGCAACGCACCATAGAGGAATATGTCAATAGATTCCTCAAATTGCTGAGGTACGTACCCTATATAAAAGAAGAGAAGGCAAAGGTGCAATGATTCATCAGTGGAATACCTAAGGACTATCAGAACAGGATTGAGTTTGATGAGCCAAAGACCCTAGAATACACTATCCGAAAGGTAAGATATTGTTACGAACAATTGGGGCATCAGATAGAACCTCACGAAAACTGGAAGCAGAAGAATAGTTTGGGATTCCAGAAAAAGGGGTTTAAATCCCCAAGATTTAAAAAATATAAGAAGGACTCAAGGATGAGCTTCCCAACCCAAAGTGTACACCAACATAATTTCCCCTCCCAGAGAGGAAATAAACCTTATGTATATACCCTAGGAAAGATTGATAACCCAAAGAGATAACCCTTGAAATTTTGGGGTTGTGGAGAAGAGCATCTACTGAGGGACTGCCCGCACCGACAACAGGACAGTCGGAGAATTTACAATGTTCAAGAAGCTACCACCATCAATGATGTGGCCAGGAATGTGTCACAAATTTATGCAGCCTTGGATAATAAACAAGCTAACCACCAAGCTTCAGTGGTGGAGATGGAAGGTATGATCACCAACCATCTAGTGTCTATTCTAATTGACCCTGGTTCAAATTTGAGTTATATAGCTCCTAAGGCTATTGATAAGTGTAAATTACAACCACATAAACACACCAAGCCATGGATGGTATAGTTAGCCACTAGCACCAAAAGAAAGGTGGCAGAGGTCATACCAACTTGCCAATTCACTATGGGTGAATTTCCCACCCACGCAACCCTTAACATACTACCCCTAGAATCATATGACCTGTTGATTGGAATGGACTGGCTAGCCACATATAAATCTAGATTGGACTGTTACCATAAAACTTTAGAATGTGTAGGTGAAGAAGGAAGAAGGATAACCCTTCGAGGGATCCAAAAACCTGTCTTAGTGAGACAAATATCAACCCTTCAAATGAGAAAGTATTGCAGAAAGGGATGTCTACTTTATGCGATACATGTGTTTGAATTAGTTGAAGATGAAAAACCAAGCTCGAGGACCACCCCACACTAAGAGAATATAGAGATGTATTTCCAGAAGAGGTTTTGGGTCTACCTCTGAGAAGGGACATTGAATTCTCGATAGAACTTGCACCGGGAGCGGTGCTAGTCTCTAGGACACCCTACAGGATGAGCACACCTGAGCTAGTTGAGCTTAAATTACAACTAAAAGAAATGATGGAAAAAGGCTATATCTGGCCCAGCATGTCTCCATGGGGAGCACCAGTTTTGTTTGTAAAGAAGAAAGATGGTACCCTCCGACTATGTATAGATTATAGACAACTAAACAAGGTAACCATAAAGAACAAGAACCCCTTACCCATGATCGATTAATTGTTCGATCAGTTGGGAGTTGCTTCCATATTCTCAAAGATTGACTTGAGATCTAGATACCATCAAGTCCGAATCAAGGGTGAAGACATCCACAAAGATGCCTTCAGGACGAGATATGGTCACTATGAGTTTGTGGTAGTACCATTTAGATTAACCAATGCCCTTGCCACTTTTATGTTCTTGATGAACAATGTGCTCAGCAAATTCCTAGACAAATTTGTACTGGTTTTTATTGA
>ML777082.1:406049-421846 GCA_009831015.1 Picea engelmannii
TGATCTCTAAAAACCTTCATTTGGACCCTCAAAATGGCCCCAGAAGTTAAAACCTGCTAAAAATAGTAAATTGCCAAAATGGCCAGAAAACTGTTTTGAGCCATTTGGAAAAGGTGGGTGGCCACCGATATCCACCTGGATCAGGTGGTGTAACAACAAGCACCCAGAGGAAGGTGGGAACGGGTGACAAATGATGGACACATGTCGCCTGGGAAGGAATCAACCCATTGTTGACTTATCGTATCTCAGGAACTCGCAAAGGAGGAGCATGAGGGCTCAAAAATCCAACCCGCGAAGTCACGAGATGCGAGTAACGCTAGTATTTAACCTAGGAAGTGGGTGACCAGTGGTGGACATGTGTCACACTGGGAAAGATTCAACCTAGTGTTGACTTATCGTGGATCGAGATTTCGCAGGATGAAGAAGTTGCACTTTGATCGCTAAGGCTGTGAAATGCCGAGAGTCGAGGTCTCGTGCGATGGGCAGTGGCGACACAGCTCATGAGAAGAGTTATAGCGTGGTTCAAAAGTGGTGTGTGCGCGTCACCTTGGCAGAGTTCACGCAGCATTTACCTCTCACGTATTGGGGATTCATGAAGGAGGAGCACGAGAGCTCAACACCTAAACTGGCAAGGATGTGAGTGGTGCTAGTCTTTGTCCTTGCCTACAGTTACATGTAGCAGGTGCTAGTGAGGAGGAGCCATACCCATATAGTATCTCGGGTATCGATGTTTGGATAAAAGGGAGTCGAGAGTCTTGATTCCTGACTCACGAATTGCGAAAGGCGCTTGCGCTAAGGCCAGCTTGTGGTCATTTGAGGGATTTTAAGGAAGGAGAGGGTCTATTCTAGGCCCCATAAAAGTCTCGAGGATTCTGTTCCTCAAAGGAAAATACGAAAAATCTAAGTTGTGATAGTGGGTGTGTGACACTTTAGCCTGGTTAGGAATCCCTTTACCTGGGTGGAGTGTAGTCCCAGCTAGGGGGTGACTCACTGTTGAGAGTGATGAATAGTGTGGTCTAAGTTTGGGAGGTTCATGGAAGTTTTTCACACAGTTGGTGACATTATTACCAAGATAAGTGCCATTTGTGTGATCAAATTACATGTTGCATTATTATTTACGTGTTCAGTTTTATGGGTTTATCTTATGCAAGGTTATGACTGTCTGTATATTTATGGGTATTTCTTGTATATGCTTGTTGGCCCTTGGTTATGGAAGGAAGCGAAGAACAAGGAATAAAAGGTGAAAAGAAAACTTCACGGGAGACACAATGACTGTCACTGGGTCGAAGTGAGAAAAAGAGCAGAAAAGATGAAGCGAAGTACGGAAAAGCAAGTTGTTTGACGAGAAGGTCAAGGTTGATAGATCATCAAGGAAGATGGATCGAGGACAACTCAGAAAGTGAAGAAAGACATCATTGGATTCTTTGGAGCACCGCGCAAGAAGGAAGGAAAGATAGGCTGGTGAAGCCCATAAAAAGTGGGTCAAGTTGACCTAGGGTTTTAGACACCTAGGGTTTAGGGTATTTAGGGTTTTGACACGTAGGCTTCAGCCTAAGGCTATTGGTGAGGTATTGTAATGTATAAATAAAGGTCAAGAGGACCTGGGTCGGGTGGGTCCAAGTCGGTATGATATTGTGGTTGATCTAGCTCTATCGTTGTGGTGAGAGATTATTGTATTGTGATATCTTTAGCTATGTGTTCGGGTCAAGTCTTGCAGCTGGGTGCATAGTAAGGGGAGAGAAAGAGAGAGAAGGAAGAAGATTTGCTAGCTGAGAGTGTAGATAAGAACTGTATGATTTACCTTAATAAATCATAAGCACAATTTTGTGCACGTAGCCCTAGAGAGAGGGTGAACCACGTATATCTTGTGTTGTGTGTGTGATTGATAATTTGATCTCTATCACTGTTATATTGTTATATGCATTGTTGTGTTAGATAAAATCTATAGTTGTACATGATAGATCTAGCTAAGAAGGAATAGTTGCATGTTGTGTTGTTGTTGTAATAGATCCACTTGATATTCCTCTGGTTGTAGACATCTCTGTCCTACAACCCCCTCATAGCTGTTTCGGGTGAGACTGCATCTGCTTCACAGGTGTTTCCGAAAGGGCCAGTAGCTATGGCTTGTTGGTGCTCTCTTGGAGTGAAACTTGGGTCTTCCCCTGTGCCAACAAATGGTTCCGTTGTCGGGATAGGAAATTTTTGTCAGGGAATGTCAAGGTGGTTCCCATCGAAGACAAAAATTCAAAAGTGGATAGAGGATCAAGAGAGGGATTTCACTAAAGCCCAAAACAAGAACCCTAAGCTGAGCACTGAAGATTGGCTACAAAGATACATCTTCACCGACATTCATGAGATCTTATTTGGAGGAATCCATTAGGAGATACATGAGTGGTTGGCTAGGTTAGTTGATACCCAACTCGAGATCAGATATAGACCTCCTGTGGTTTGGACGTCGGTGTTGATCCAGAAAGTTAAAAGAGTTGATAACATCGTATCTTGAGAAATAGATCATTGGTTTGATAGTACCATTGGAGGCTATATCACTGATTTTTTTTTTGACATAGTAGAATCGTATAGCCAAGCCGAGAGATACTTTTTTAAGGTACCCCAAGGGAATTTTTTGCATTTTCTGAAGTTAAGAATCAAGATGATTTTGCATGAAAATCACATCTTGAAGATACAACAGACTGGTTGGATTTGAAAAGGCTAATGTTCAAGAGTTCGTACAGTGACAGCGACACCGAAGTTGGATATACGCGCAGTGGGAGAGTATTCTGAGGGTTTCCTGTTGAGAACCTGTTTAAGAAAAACTAAGGGGAAGAGGGTTTCTATAGTGGAGAAGAGGCAGATCTGACAGATGGAGAGCACTGGGAACCCACTAGGGAAAAGGAAGAAACCACTGAAGAACTTCGCCTGAACGAGCCAAAATCATCAGGAACTGCATAGACCACTTAATTAAGTAATATCAATCCTCGTGTTAATTCAGAAACGCTAAGTAATCAGAATATTCAGAAGCACGAGAGTCCTCAGAGCACTATTACTAGCAGTTCAACATCTACTCAGACTAGAAACCTAGGCAGCTCCATGGCAAATGAGATGAGGCTCCCTATCTTTAGAGGATATGTATCTGAAGATCCTGATCAACACCGGTTCCTGTTTGAGGCCGTATGGAACATTAAAAATGTTACCGATGAAGCTGTTAAAAGAAACTAGTTCAACACTACACCGAGGGATCACGCATTGAGATGGTACATGAAGCTTGTCTTAGGACTTGCACAACCTAATCCACTGAATGAGATCAAGAACTCACTGATTGCAAAGTTTAAGAAACCTAAGTCGGAGTCACAGTGTATTACAGAGCTGAAGGAGATTAAGCATAAAGTAGTTGAACCTATTTGGGAGTTTGATCATAGATTCAAGACCCTAACAGGTCGATTGCCTTTTAAGATCCTAGATGAGAAGAACAAAGAATATCTCATCGTTTCCCTATTACCACACATCAGAGTTTCCTTGATGTAGCAGAATATTGCTTCGCAATCTGAGGCACTGGAGATCTCTATGAAGCTTGAATAATCCCCTATAGGAGAATCTAGTTGAGGTATGAGCCAGATCATGAGTCAGTTAACTAGTTTGTCTTTGCAGGTTGAAGAAATGAAGAAGGACAAGCGAAAATACAAAAGGGAAGACATCTGGTGTATCAAATGCAAATCGAAAGGGCATGACAAGGAGAACGGTCCCCTATTCCATGAATACTTGGCTTCTGGAGCTCCAAGCCTCTTGAAAAAATTCACATTACCCTGGTGCGAAGTATGTAGAAATCGACATCGCCTTGGTGAGTGCTATTACATGCAAAAATACGTTCAGACACCCACACAATTGTATTTCCCATTCTGTAAGTTAGTAGGGAACGATGATAGAGATTGTAGATCTTATGATGTCATGCATGAAAGATCAAGAGAGATATACAAAATCCAAGGCGAAGTACATCAAGAAGGAAACAATGTGCAGTATAACTCTCCAGGAAGAGGAAACTTCAATCCTCACGGTGGATTCAAAGGAGGAGGAGGAGGAGGAGGTATGGCCCGAGGCCGAGGACAAATAATCTATTATAACTACGCACAGCCAGGACATCTAGCAAGGGACTGCCAGAACCCTTGTACCACTTGCAGCTATTGCAACTCCTTCGAGCATGTCATTGAGGACTATCCTGTGCTACTAGCGAAGCTTCAGGAAAGACAAGGACCTCAAAAGAACCTGCAAGTGAAACTAATATATGTTGAACCTCAGGGAGCAAACCCTAGAGTCATTGTTATCACTTGAGGAGGCGTTGCTACAGGAGAGAATAGAATGATCAAAGGAAAGATCGCAACAGACTCAGGTATCCGGAAGGCTGCGGAGAAGACTTGGAATTTTGATGCAAAGAAAGAAATACAAACATTCGAGGAGGCAAGACAAGAGTTCAAAGGAGACGAAGGTTCTTCATAAAAAACAAGACCAGAAGTAAGAGAATATGGAATGCCTCAGGCATTTGATCATTCGACTTCACCGAAAGAAGGAAAAGAGGTAAGTAAGCTCATCAAATTTGTGTACACTTGTCTTAAGTTAATTCAGGATGAGAACATTGTTCAAGAGCTAAAGAACTTAATCAGGTAGTATGAGATAGGAAATATAGACCCCTTACTGAATAGGTTAGTACACCAAATTGGTAAGAAGAGAAGGACAAATAAGGAATTACACTTGAATGCTCCTCGACTTAGGGTCAGAGGTCAATGTCATGATGAAGAAAACTTGGGCACTGATGGGAAAACCCAAGCTTATCTATTCCCCTATCAGGCTTTGCATGGCTAATCAACAAGCTATTAGTCCATTTGGACGATTGGAGCATGTCCCTGTGGACATCGACGAAGTAAGAACTTTTGTAGATTTTGAGTTAATTAAAATTGTTGATGACATCTGCCCTTACCCTGCATTGTTAGGAATTGATTGGGCCTTCAATAATTCTACTGTTGTTGATTTGAAGAAAATATGTATGACATTTGAAAGAGATGGACTTAGGGTCATTTCACCCTTAGATCCAGATGAGGGTCAGCATTACATAGATCCCATCAGGGAAGAATACCACGCATATGAACTGGAAAACATCTACAAACTAACAACCATACAGCATGATTACATCAACCCTACAGCCGATGGGAATATGAGCTGGCGAAGTGAAAATGCATGTTCATCAGATTCATAAGAAGCACTGGAGAAATGGAAGAACCAGATGTATGCAGTATCTACTAGAATATGTGCTCAATTAACCAGAGAGGTTCGTTGGATCGACACAACAGTGAGTAACTTACCCACATTTGATGGTTTGAATCCTTTAGAAACCTTCCTATCAAATTTTGAAACAAGTGTACCAATACAACAAAGGTTGTTGGCAATGGACGAGGCCCTGAAATCCACACCAACAAGATGGTGGGGGACACATAGAAGAAATATCACAGACTGAACACAATGTCGAACCTTGATGACAACGCGGTTCTCAGCACAGGAAGCGAATTGCGAAGTAAGGTATACCGGTCGAAGTTGGCCAAATGACCATGTGCAAAGCTGTGAAGAGGCATGGAGTGACATTCCGTGAGAACAATGGGTGCACAGATTCATCAACATGCTGGAAATGACCCCCATCGACTAGTACCTTCAAGTGGAGCTGCGCCTCGTCACTACAGATTGGGAAGGTATGACTCAAAATTTTGTAACTACCTTTCTATTTAAGAGTCAATATATATCATTCGATCAAGAATTATAGATTGTGATACAAAATGTCTTTGAAGAGGCCTCTAGCCTCCCTATGGAACAAGAAGAGGATGAATGGACCGCGCCTCTCCAAAAATTGCAAAGTTGCTAGAACATCAATGGCGATGACGATGATGATCCCAGGAAGGTAAACATCATTGAAATGGAAGGCTAAAGAGATGTGGAAGGACCAGGAGTTGAGATACCATTTATTGGTCAGCCAATCCAAATTAAAAAATTTGATATTGGAATAGAGGAAATACCGAAGCTTGCCAATGATGGAGATTATTGGGATGATGCTACCATTGGCACAATTACATAATTGTTTCACGAATATCAGGACTTGTTTCCAACCAAGTTCATGGATATTAAGGGTATCAAAGGACCTATGGGGGAGATGAGAATACCTTTGAAACAAGATACGAAGCCAGTCAAGGAAAGACCCTACAGATTGAACCCGAAATAAAAGGAAAAAGTGAAGATTGAGGTCGACAGAATGCTGGAAGCAAGGATTATAGAACCTATCGAAGAGTCAGAGTGGATCATCCCTATGGTGGTACAAGACAAGAATACATGATAAATCAAGATATGTGTGGACCTCGGGAAGTTGAATGATGCCTGTCTGCATGACCCTTTCCCTACACCATTCACTGACAAAGTATTAGACAATGTGGGAGGCTGGGAGGTATATTCTTTTACAGATGGCTTTTCAGGATACCATCAGATCCGGATTGCCAAGGAGGATCGCCACAAGACCACATTTTCCATATAATGGGGATCCTACCAATATACAGTGATTCCATTCGGACTAAATAATTCCCCAACCATCTTTTCCAGGGCGGTGGTCGAAGCGTTCAAATAATTTTTGCATAAATTTTTAGAAGCATATTTTGATGACTGGACTATGTTTAGTTTGTTGAAAAACCATATTGAATGCCTAAGACTAATGTTGGATAAGTGCAGGTAGTGTAAAATTTCTTTAAATCTGAAGAAGTGCATCTTCTTCTCACCATTTGGAGTACTATTAGGTCATATTGTATGCAAGCAGGGATTGTTGGTTGATCCATCAAAAATTGCAATTATAGTTGACTTGTCACCTCCTACTTCAGTCAAACAACTGCACACTACATTAGGACATACTGTATATTATAGGAAATTCATTAAAGGCTATGCCCAAATTATAGCACCGATGGATAATTTTTGGAAGAAAAACTATCATTTCAGTTGGATAGATGAATGCCAACAGAGCTTCGACACACTGAAACAAAAGATGGTCACTGCACCCATTCTAGTTTTTCCAGATTGGAGAAAAGAGTTTCATGTGCATGTCTATGTGTCTTCTATTGAATTGGGAGTAGTACTAGCACAACCTGGATAAGGGTTTATCCACCATCCGTTAGCTTTTTCGAGTAGGAAACTATCTACAACTGAAATTAATTACACCACTACAGAGAGAGAAGGATTAGCCATGGTGTATGCACTACAAAAATTCCGCTACTACTTGTTGGGAGGACACTTTAAAATGTTCACGAATCACTCCATGCTGAAGTACCTGGTCAACAAGACAATGTTGAGGGGGAGGATATGCCGATGGATTCTGCTGTTTCAAGAATACGATTTTGAGAACATTGTGAAGCCAGGAAGAATGAACAAAGGACCTGACCACTTGTCGAGGTTGGAACATGGTGAAGAACCCGCCAGTTTGGAGGATACATTGTCGGATGCACAACTACTCGCCATTAGAAAGGTTGATGACAAATTCACAGACATCGTCTAGTTCTTGTCAATAGGAATGGCACCACGTGAGTATAAAATTACCCAGAAGAAACAGCTAGTGGTGCACGCTGAAGACTTTTCACTTATAGTTGGCCAGCTATACAAGATGGGACCTAATGAGATACTAAGGAGATGTGTTATGGAGACAAAGAGACCATTGATCCTTGCAGAAGATCATGAAGGCATCGTAGGAGGACATTATACAGGGAAAGCAACTGCACAGAAGGTTCTGCGAGCTGGCCTTTGGTCGCCTACCTTACACAGAGATGCAAATGATTATGCTAGAGCTTGTTATGTGTTGTTCCTGAGTCTGTACTTAAGGCTCAAAAGTACAGTGTCAAGGCATCCGAAAGTGGTTAGAATATGGAGAAGGGAGAAACGTCAACCCTCAGAGAAGAAAGCTAAGGGAGATTTCTTTGCTGCCATTGTCTGGCTTAAAACTGCTCCTAGATAGTTATGTCTCGTTCAATGGTTTCCCATGCTTGTTCAAGTTCGGCCCGGTTAGTTGTCGTTTTAAGGATGGTATTGAACAGGTTTAAGGAGATGTGTGTTTGGTTCAATAACTTGGGTTCAATGTTAGGTTGAGTTGATACAGGAACTGTCATGGGGGAAACATCGCAGGTAGGAAAACCTTTAAGAGAGGTTAAGTGTTGTCTCAGTTTAGTCTTGTAAAATAGAACTTACAGTTGCAGAATTAGAATACGGATGTGAATCTAAGGCTCGTTCCCGTAACTGTATTATATTCAAATAAAAGGGGCGATTTGGGAGAAAACATTGATCCGTTTATGGTGTCAGGTTCCTACCAGGGGAAAATCTCACGAAGTAAACAGGAGAGGAAAATATGTAAGAAAATAACCGATGTAACAAAAAATACATGTAGAATTACGAAACTGCAGATTGGTCTTACATCGCTGATAGCTGGTGCAGAGGAAAGACAATAAACAATTACATAAAACCCAAATTTATTCGTTATAGTAGTGGTCATACTAAAGTATAACGAAGCACATCAATTACGAATATGAATTGAAATTGAAAAATGAGGAACAAGGAAGCAAAATTGTAATACAGTTGTGACGGAATTGAGAATCTTGGATCTGCTTGTATTAAATCTCAATGTAAAAACTCTCTTACAAAATATCAAAAAGGGTCCAGCCTCGTTTATTTCTCTCTAGGGTATATTTATACAATTTTTACAAAGCAGGTAGAATCTCAATAGTCGCAAAATTTCAGTTATGACAGAGGAGAGAGAAATCGCTCCATTTCCCCTATTCTGTCTTCACTTAGTGCCAGGTGCTCGTCTTCGCACGGACTCGGTGCAGGTGATACATATTTCCACAAGCTAAGATACGAGCTGTGAAGGCTCTGCTTGACAGCTGGCCTCGACGAAGTAACATTCTTGGGCTAACTGTTGTAGCTTGTCCTCCATTTGTGCACCGATGATGTCGAGGGCACTTAGTTGCGCGCTGGGTTTGATCATGTGCTTATCAACTTGGGCCATGTATACCATATCTATCTGAGAGATATTGGCTGAATCTCTCTCATCTTTCTCTTTCAGATCAAGTGAGATCTGTTCCACATTCATTTGCATCAATGTTTCTGCATCACCTCCACTGTCCATACCCAACAACTCACCTTCTATGGAATTAAAAGCTTCTTCCAAAGAATGAATTACCTTTTGAGCTTGCTCCTTGCCCAGGGAAACGTTGTGCTCCCAATCCTTCAACAAGATATTACCTCTGGTTTGTTCTGGGATGGTGAGCCCAGGAGAACCTGCCGAAACCCTGTTATTCGTGGATATCACCGCCTCCTAGAAGGCGACCCAAGCCTCTTCTGCATCTCTTTCTCTGGCAGTCAGGTTCTCGGAAACCTGATTTACCAACAGATAATTTTCCCGGATCTCTCCTATCCTGGCGAGCAAACTCTGCTGAGACAAAGAGATTCTGCTCCGAATTCCCATGGCCTGGGATTTGAACATATCCACGTCGATTATTCTGCTTTTGGCGATCGCCTCCCGAGCCTGCAGCTCTTCAATCATAATCCTCTGTTGACCCACCTGTATCTGACCGTCTTGGACCACCAGATGTGCTTTCTCGAGCTTGGTTTTGAGCACCTCGATTTCATTCTTATCAGCCATTCGGGCCAGCTCTATCTCCATGCTCACCTGGGCTTTAGCATTTTCCGTGGCCGAGGCCAATCTGGCTTCGAGAGTCCTGATCAGACGATTTTTCCTTTTGAGTTGGTTCTTTAAAATTCCGACCGAAAATTGATTCGCCGATGCATACGCTCCTAGCATCCCTACGATCTCAGTGGTGAATTGCTCATTCTTTTTATTCTTTCCGTCGGTCATAACTTTGTATTTCTTAGCGGTCGACTCTCCCTCCTGGTAGAATTCCCTCTTTACTACCACTTTTCTCTTTTTATCAAAGAAAAACCTGTTCGGAGGGAGTTCCTCCGCTCTTATGGGCCTCAGTTCCTCATTGAATATCCATCCTTCTTCGATATTTCCTTGCGTCGACTACAAGGGGGTGAAAAAAGTGATGGGTTCCCCGATTTTCTTCGCTGATTTTCCTGGGGTGTCGACCGGGTCCTGCTTCTATGGCGGTTCAGAGGTCTTTGTCTCGGTTTTTGGATTCTTTTTTTTTTTCCCTCGTCCTGGCATTTTTCCGAATCAGGAGCTGCATCTTTGGGACCTTCAATATCCTTTTGTTTCATCTCAGAAACACCTGGACTCTCGCCTCGCAACACAGTGGGGAGGCAACTTCGTCTATGCTCCTGGAATTTTAATACAGAGGCTGTGTCTTTGGGTGCTAAGGATCGGAACCGAGCTAGAACTTCCTCATAAGACCTCGCCCCTCGAAAAATGTCATCTGTGGGTGAAATCTCATGCTCAAACCTCTTTATCCCACAATTATCTAAATGGTTGCTCACAACCTTCTGTGGATCATGTTTCTTATACTCAATGGAGACCAGATTCAGGTCTTCCAGGGCTGCGGCCTCGATTTTGGCATGCCCGAAATCCAATAAAGAATAAGAATTCAGCCGAATGGGAAAAGACGACCACACCTTTTTTGAGTATCCTTTGAGTTCTTTACTCACCCCACCAATTATTGTCTGTCAGGCGACCTCGCGAAAAGCCATCTTGTCGGGAATGAACAATGGTAGCGCAAGCGGGGGAACAACAGCCCCAAACACTCTGAAGTACGAGAACTCTTCCTCCACGTACCAGTACGTTATGCCACTCAGATTTGTTGCAATGATATCTGTGATACGAGGTGGTGGATGACCAAAAATGGTGATATGCAGAGGCACCGTCACCCAGTTAAAAATTTCATATGCGAAATTTTTCGCTTTATTTTCCCATAGCTTTTCGTGATATACATGTATGGGTCTGTCTTCGGCCATAGTCCAAACCCAACTCATCAATGGAAATGGTGTCATGGAACATATCGCATCCATAAGATATACGGACATGAAGAATTAGGAGGGTCTCCCACTTCCCTTCTGCTCCCGATACTCTGTGACTCGGTTGGTCAAACTATCCGAGAGTATTTTTCCCCAATTAAAAGAGAAACCTTATGCGACCCGAAACATAAGAGACACCCATGAAATGAAAAAATGTGATGTGTCCTCTCTCCAAAATAGCCGGCATGTCATCATGGCCACATATTTATACTGTGGCTCCAACGAAGCGATTGAATAAACGCCCTGGTCATTTGCCCTGAACTTCGCAGTGCGCGAAACCCAATCCTTTATCAGACCGAGCATGGTTTTATCGTACTAGAAGCACTCCTTCTCCTTGAATTCCTTTAGGAACTCAGCGCCATACGTATATTCAGATGTCCCGGGTAGCTTATACATAGTTTGTAGATGCTCGGGACTAAAGGTCTCGATAGTGACTCGCTGCCCGTTCATGATAGTCCTGGTGGGTATGTCCACATGATCCAACGCCCATCAGATCATGTCATAATATGGGAGAAACCGTGGTCTGGCTGCTACCATGTGCATTCTGGATTGGAAAACTATCTTGTATTTGGTGTTTAGATCATCCTTTTCATTGTCATCTGATTCGTCTGGATAATCCACCAATTCCGATTGCAAAATACCTAAAACAAATGACCAGTCGGGGATCGAGTCGACACTTTGGGGCAAAGTGTCGGAGACATTGTCTGAGCCTTGTCCTACGACATCGACATTTTCCTTTCCTGCTTTCTGCAGAGCCATAGCCGAAGCTTGCATTTTCTCTCTTCTGCGATAGAACTGCGTATACATGCATAAATTAGTTTACTCGGAATTGATGAGCATTGCGTGCTTATGAAAATGCGTTCGTTATAATGAAATGAAACTCTTATATGTATTTGAAAACTTGGTACTTTTCAAAATAAGCATGTCAAATCGTAATTAGAAATAACTTTATTGCGTCAAATCCGATCTTATATGCGCAGATTTACCCTATTTCTCCATAATTGTCATAAATTTCTGGCGGTTTGACAGTCAGTCGAAGTATGGAGAGAAATGGCTACCTCGGGAAACATGCAAGCCTCGAGGCACGAGATGTATCTTTCTTTAGCTCGATTAATCAAATATTACCAATGTTAATTAACTTCTCGTCGTTCGTTACATCATGGATTTCCTTTTAACACTTTGAGTGTCAAACTCTCGAGATCGCGAGGACCAACTTTGGCTTGATTAACAGTAATCGCGATTTGGGGCATAATATATTTTATAATCATTTTATTCGCCATATCGCAACTCGGAAACTCAGAGACAAGTTTCTGGGAGATTAGTATGTCAAGTCGCGAAACTGCGAGATGGCGATATTTAAGGCTCAATTAAAGGGAAGAAAATCTTGGATTAGGCGATTAATTAATCATGTTATAATTACATCGCGCCTTCGTGAGTCGGGGATTAGAGGCTGTGACTTTTGAAAAAGTTAGTGCCGAGTGGAAAAATGTCGAGAACGACATTTATTATAGTTTGCTTTCTTCCTTTGATCCTTGACATGGGTTATCCGGATAGAACTTCGCGTTCTCGGCTCTCGGGGATGTAAAAATAAAAATTCGGATTTGGCAAACGTCGAGGTGCGAAACCCCGATGACGTCTAATCATGAGTTAAACGATTCTACCCTGGTTACTGTCTTGAGTGAAAGTTTAAAACGACTTCGCCCTTTCGTGACTCGGGACGTGTGAACTGATGGATTATAGTATCCGACTTGCAAGATCCCGAAGTATAACAAAAAGAGCGAACGTTCTTATGAAAGTAGACTTGTTTCGAGAGTAGAAAATCATTGCTTCTCACGTGACAAGGTTGCCGAGTTTTCAAAATCTCGGGGGGAAACTAAGGCCATATTTAACTTTCAAGTATCAAAAATGAAAATTGTTATAGGTTAAAAAAACAAGGGCGGCTCCAACATAAGCTCCAACTAGGGATCACGCCTTCCTGTGAGGCAGGAAGAACAATAGACCACGTGCCAATATTGGGTAAATGGAGTCAAAAGCTCAATCAGGTGGAAAAATTCCAAGGAAAAAGGGTCGAAGGAGGGAAAAGACTTCGTTCTTTACCTCGAGAAGTTTTTCAAAATCAGATACTCCTTTCAAACACAATTGTAGTCCCTTCCACAATTTTCCCTTTCACACTACTAGCTTTGGGTATGTTTTAAGACAGTCGAAACGACCCTAGGAGACTCAACAGATCTTGTGACTCTCGGCTTGCATCGAAAGAATGAGATTATATATTTTTAATCGGGAAGTCCCGTCTGAATTTGGGATGTGGATCAGGTTTTAGAAAGTATTGGTTACCAGAGTAGAGTGATATTCATGTATAACAGCCTTACAGATATCTCAGACATTGCTTCACTGCCAGCGAGCCTGTTCAGTACCCCGGTGAAGTTATCTAGCCCCTTTTACTGAATTTCCTTTCACCACTTCGGAAAATATTTATGCATTTAAATGCTAAGACGAGGGAAATCATTTCTGAATTTCCTTTCATCGTCTTCCTGGACTAGGTGGGGGCAATCATTTCTGAATTTCCTTTCACCACCTGTCTCATAATTTATTTTTTGAGCGCGAAGATGGGGGCAATCAGTTTCTATCAGGGCTGATATTTGTGTAATATTTTGCATCATAGGTCTATCAACTTATTTTGATTACTCGATACCAATCTTCCCTTGACCCTCACAACACCTTCATTCTTAGGGAGACAAGGAAAATAATTTTTTAAGGGGCATCCTGTTTGAGCAATATTTGATTCTTCCGATGTTGTTGAAAAACCTAGGAAAGTTAGGATCGCTCTAAACGTTCCTTCTCTTAGAAGGGGATCAAGTAGTTGTGGAGACCCTCTTTCTTTCCACAATCTGTTTTGAGACTGAAGAGGCTAAAACAAAAAAATTTATTCCTTTGTAATGAGATGAAAAGATGGCAGCTTGTCAAAAGTTAGACCCGAAAACAGGCATGATACAGGGCAACGACTTATTGATTGAAAATACAGAAGGTCAAAACAGTTCGAGACTGGCTCTTGTAGATGTCTTTGGGGACAGTTACTTTTGACTGACTGTTCGTAGTTTTAGTGTATCATTCAAATCATTTTAAATCAAAGGTTACCAAGCCACTCAATAATCATGTTATCTAACACTTTAGCCGATATTGTAGTTTGAATGACGTTACCTTGGTTTACTTTAACAGTCTTTCATAACATGTGTATTGAGAAAGCTCACCTTTACCTTTTCTTTTCACTTTCTTTGTGCACTATGAAGCTACTTTTAGATATCACATGTTTCATGCCGATTTATTTCTGACACCGCCTTGCGAATTACTCTTCCTGCTAGCTTTGCAAGCAACTGAATCCTGTAAAAAGAAAACACGAACTTTATTCGAAATATCTCTAAAAATTATGAACAGAAGAAAACAAAAAGTTCAAATGGTAATAAAAATGCATGTATGTACACAATTTTTTTTTTTTTCGAAAAAATGGCGACTGTTATGTCATGTAATGTTTCAGATATCGCCTGTTGACAGGGGAACTGAGGACTTCTCCGTCGATGTTTTCCAATAGGAAGGAATTTTTTCCCTCCGGAGCGGAGACCCTGAATGGCCCATACCAGAGGTGGTCAAATTTACCATGCTTCGCAACTTCCTCTTTTCTTGCATCCCATCTTAGTACTAAGTCACCTGGAAGGAATTCCTTGTCTTTCGCCTTGAGATCGAACAATGCTTTCATCTCATCCTGGTACTTCTACATTTTTTCATCGACTTCAACCCTATGCTGTTGATCCTCGATCAGCTGGTTAATTCTCCTGGTTACATGATTTGGTTCTTCATTTTGATCCTTCCATAACTTCATCACTGGTAGTGCTAGGTTTATAGGTAGGACCGCCTCTGTCCCATAGACCATTTGAAATGGCGAAATGTTGATGGACCTTTTAGTGCTGATGTGGTTTTCCCATAATGCGTATTTCAAGTGCACATGACAAGACCTTTTATTTTCATCCAGTACTTTCTTGATTATGTTCACCAGGATTTTGTTAGATGATTCAGCCAATCCATTCCCCTGGGGGTAATATGCAGTGGAATGGCCGAGAACGATATTATACTTCTGACAGAAGCTGATCATAGCCATAGATTTGAAGGCCTGGGCATTATCGGGGACACCCAAATCTTGACAAGATATTGTTTTCCAAGAAATCAATCACCACCGAGTCTGTTGCCCTTTTGGTTGGAATGGCTTCCACCCACTTAGTAAAATAATCCATACCTGTTAAGATCCACTTATGCTGAGCACTGGAATGAGGATTAATTTCCCCTATGAAGTCTAGACCCCATTGTTGAAATGGAGCTTCAGTTTTGACTGGAACGAGTGGCAGTGCGGGGATTTTCTGTTTACCAGTGAATATTTGACAAGGGTTGCATGCATGTACTTTGGCATTGACGTCTGAAAATAATTTTGGCCAATAGTACCCGACCCTCAAAATATTATAGGCTGTGGCTCTCCATGCATGGTGTCCCCCACAGACTCCTTCATGAAATTCCTCTATAACCCATTGTTAGCGATATTTCTTGCTAAGGGGTTTAGATCTCAAAAGAACGGGTTAAAACCCACTTGTCCAAAGTTTCAGGTGATAATGCGCCCGTGGTAAGCAGTAGGAACATCCGGGCGGTCCAGATTTACGCGCACAGATCGACGGCGCACAGCGAATGTCGGACCCCCCTTGCCTTTCGATCTTTAAGCGGGGGGGGGGGGG
>ML777082.1:423065-453272 GCA_009831015.1 Picea engelmannii
AACTCACTGTTTGGAGTTTATCAGGACCTCACTCTTTCACGCATGCCTGGTCTGGTTTCTGAGTTGATACGAGGTTGTTTTGAGTTTCCTTCCATTTGATCACCCTTTGAAACAAACCGTGACATTAACTCTGATGGGCTTCGAGCTCTGCTCCTACTAGCAATCCAGGAGTGACTTCCGAAAGCCAACACCCGTGGAGTTTCTGACTCAACCAAACAGACTATCAGGAACCCGAGTGGATCCTTCCAGTATAGCTGATTTTCGGCGATGCATTTTATAACATGGAGTTTTAAAGTTATGCACTTGGATGGTGATAGTTCATTTGGGCATTTCAGGTTTAACAAGTAGAACACTATGTCTTTATACCAGCCTGACGATATGAAATTTTCCTCAACCTTACTTGGATCTGTTTGGTCATATGGCTCGTGCAGGTGTGTGTCTCCGTCTTCTTCTTACAGGCAATTAATATCAAGAGCTCTAAGAATCGACTCAGCCAAGAGTTTGGCTAGACCCTTCCCCTTTATCAATTTAATCGGCTTGACTTCCAGATCGAATTCTTGTATTTTAGCGAGCCATCACCCTCTTTTTCCGTCACTGTCCGGCTGTACCAAGATGTCTTTTACAGAACTGGTAGGCACATACGCGATTATTTTTGAATGTAGCACATAGGTTCTAAATGATTTCAAAGATTTTACCATTGCATATGCTTGTTTTTCCATTCTATCATATTTCAGTTCTGCATCTCTGAGACTTTTGCTAAAAAATGCTATCGGTTGTTTGAACCCCTCTTCATTTTTCTGCAAGAGTACCGCGGCAATGGTATGTTCAGAAGAAAAAGAGAAGATGAGAAAATCCTTCAGATAATATGGACTTGCTAACACAGGTGCCTCACTTATAACTTTTTTAATATGAGTGAACGATTCCCTGGCCTCAGTGATCCAATTTACCCCACTGTCCTTCTTCAACATTCCTATAATCAGTTTGACAATCTCAACGAAATTGGGAATGAATCTTCGTAGAAATTTTATCTTTCCTAAGAATGATTGAATTTCTTTTATATTTCTCGGGATAGTGATAGTATATATCGCTTCAATCCTCTTAGGATCAATCTTGATTCCTTCCTTAGATACGACATGGCCTAAAATCTTACCTTCCCGCATAGCAAAATGTGATTTCTTTGGGTTCAGGGATAGGCCAAACCTGCGGCACTTTTCGAAAGTCTGTTTTAGATGCACCAGATGTTCTTCGTTAGTTTTAGAGAAAACCGTCAGATCGTCGAGGTAAATAACTACGAACTTGTCCTTTTCTCCCACGAAGGCGATGTCCATAGCTCGCTGGAAAGTGGCCCCTGTATTCATCAAACCAAAAGGCATCTTATCATACATGAAAGTACCCCAGGGTGTGGTGAAAGCAGTTTTTTCCCTGTCTTGTTCATTCATAGTGATATGATTATAACCAGAGAAACCATCTATCATAGACATTCGATTAGCTCCAACAAACTTTTCTAAAACGTGGTCGATCTTGGGAAGCGGGTAGTTATCTTTGAGAGATGACTTGTTTAAGTTTTGGAAATCCACACACAAACTGATTTCCCCGTTCTTTTTCCTGACTGGGACTAGGTTAGCTACCCAGTCGGAGTATCTCAGAGGTACGATAATTTTTGCGTCCAAGAGTTTTTTAACTTCCTTTTCTCTCACGGGTAACAGAATGGGGTTAATTTGCCTAAGCTTTTGCCTAAACGGTTTGACCCCGGGCTTCAAAGGTATCTTGTGATCAATAATGGAAGTGTCATACATTTTCAGTTCATCATAGGACCAGGCAAAAACATCTTTGTATTGTCTGAGTAAGTCTTTATACTTATCTTTCTCTTTGGGAGGGAGGAACTTCGATATCTTTACCATCCAAGGTTCTATTTCGGTTCCTAAATCATAGTCCTCCACTTCTTCTGGTTGGGGATGCAAAGTGGAATTTACAGGTACATCGTTCTGATCAAAAAGTATTTCCAAAGGAATCAATCCTTTGGGGATATGATTTCTTTTAAGGACCATCATACGATGATCCACAATTTTTTCTCGGAAGATTTCAGGTTCCTCTCCTTCTTGCATGATCCACCTCGAGTCATTTTGATTTTCTTGGTCAGCATGATTTTCAGAGAATTCATCTGTTGCTGTAAGGAATTTCTTAATTTGTTCATCGTCTTCAAAGACTTTCCAGTGTCGGATATTATCTGGTATGGAGGGTTTGTATCTGATTTCATTGTGATACTTCAGTTTGAAGGCCGTGGGAGGAGAGAAGGTTGAAGCTGCCTTTGCCAATGCATCAGCATCCAGATTCTCTGCGTGAGGGATAAAATGGATATTTACGGATGAGAAAAAAATTTCCATGAGATCCCAAGAACAATTTCTATACGCTCTTAATCTGGGATGCCTGACTAGGTACTGTCGGATTACTTGTCTTACTATCAATTCTGTGTCACCATATACCTCCAAGTTTTTTATATTCATCTTTTTGGAAGCCTCTAATCCTAAGATCAAAGCTTCATACTCGCATACATTATTAGTGTAATCTATGTCCCACTGCAAACGATAGGAGAAAGGAACAATGAACTTACCTTCAGGCGCCACCAAAAGCACTCCAACACCTGCCCCTTCAGAAGATGAAGCACCGTCAAAATACATTTTCCAGACACCAGTATTACACAGCTCTTATGTCATGGGGTTTGACTCTTATTTCTTTGTATCGATTTCCTCCAGGCAACCATCCATACCATCATCAAAAGACAAGATGCAATTTCCCAGGTCTTGGTCTATAATGTAAATAGGGAAGTTATGTAGGTTTTGAGGGTCACTGATCGTATATGCTAATCTTGTTTCTCTGTATAAACGAGTGAACTGACCACCGAACATAGGGATTGTTGCATAAGTCATGTCTAACTGAAGAGAACCCCCCAACTTGTCTTCCCATGACCTAGATAATAGCATGCCATACTTAGGGGGAATATCGGCGATAACCACATCCATCAGAATACTTTTAACCGGGACCTGCGCCAGGGTAACTACCAGATCCTTTATCATCCCCATGCATTTAACCTTCCTCGAATAAAAAGAGTACAGATTTCCATAAGGTCTTGTGATCTGGAGACCCAACTTCTCCATTATAATCTTGGGCATAACATTATGGGAAGCTCTGGAGTCTAACATACAATTATGCAGCAACTAGTCATATATGTTCAAGGTGATATAAAAGGGAGCGATGTTGTCTTTGGACCCTTCAAAATTGGGACCAAAAGTGATGTTAGGTCTATCATCTTCCAAATTTATGACATCGGACTGGATTTCTAGCTCAGAGACACCTATCATTTTGGTAATTTGTTTGCGATAAACAGGGTTTTTTGCTAATTCCACCAAAGGGATTGGTATCTTAATTTTGTTTAACTCGTTTTCAAAACTAAAAGCTCCGCTCACCTTGTCTATTGCTCCAGTTGAGACTTCTGAATTCTTCCTTTCTGACTTATTTGTCTAGACAGATTTATCTTTCATGGTCCTAGTTAAAGACGTAGCTTTATTCACGGGTTCGGTTGGTTGTGTTTGAGTTCCAACTTTTTCCACCTCGGACTCTTGAGTTCTTACTCTTCTATTTTTGTTGTTGGGTAATGGGGTCTCGTCCGAAGGAGGCTCATAAGCTTGGCCTCTTTGAAGGATTTTCTTGGGTTGAGTCACGGAGGTGGGCTTATTCTTAGACCTTAGATTGTACTTTGGTTGAAAATCAGCCATCATTATCTGAGTTTCTGATTGAGATTCACAGATCTCGGTATGATCACCCTCCTCACTCTCATTTGCTAGATTTGGCGTATTTAGAGACTTTTTGTAGTCTTCCCGAGTCAGATATGGTTGACTACAGTCATTACCGAAGTTTGTGACATCATTATCTGAATCCTCGAAGTCTTGAAAATCATTAGCTCCTATAAAATTTTCATTCTTCAAGGGAGCTTGTATTTTTTGATCCTCCTTTTTTATTAGTCTTTGTTGATTAGGAGGGTTTTTATTTTTCCTGAAATATTTTTTGGGGTAAGAGTCAGCCTTGGTCTGTTCGAGTTCCATCCGGGTTATTTTATTTGACAACTCTTTAATCACTCTAGCCATATCGTCCACCCTATTGTCTGGGGATCTATTGGACCCTGAAGGGCCAACTTGTTCTCTAAAACGCTTGGTCTCTCGGTTTACAGTTTCTCCTCTAGCTTTAAGTTTACCCGAAGCCATCATATTAGATTATATCTCTACCGCATCGTCACAAAAGTAGTCTGAAATCCGGCTCGAAAGCTCCGGCGAAGGTCACTTTGGCCGTGGGTTGAGATGGTTTGACTTCAGCTGGGATTTTATTGTATAGTTTGTTGAACCTCATAATGAATTCCATGACTATTTCTGAGTCCTTTTTCTTCAAAGACCCAAATTCGGTTAGATAATAGAGATGGTCTTTTCGCTCGCCCCATTGTCTAAGGAAAGCATCTTCCAAAGCATCATATGATAGGATAGAATCTGCGTGTAGGCTCCAAAACCAAGTTCGGACCTGACCTTCAAAAGTTTGGACAAGGAGTCTCGAATATACATCCCCGTGCTCGATACCGAAGATATATGCAAATTGGTCAAAGAAATTAATATGTTTAGCAGCGGTCAGATCTCCCTCCCCGATGAATTTTTGTAAATTCTTTATGTAGTTTTCTAGAAGATCATGTAGGGGGACAGACAATACTAAAGGAGCGTATCGGGCTATGACTTTCGCAAAAACTCTGGGAGGGGGGGGCAGGCCCTTGACCTCCACCTCCTCCTAGAGGGACACCTCCACCTCCTCCTAGAGGGACTCCTCCCCCTCCTCCCCCTCCTCCTCCTATAAACCCTCTACCTCCTCCTATAAACCCTCCACCTCCTCCTCCGGTAGCTGCCATCGTTGTCTGTGGGGAGTTATATAGGGGGTTTTGGAAAATGAAAAGGGAATCTTTATTTTCTTCGCGAAGAGGAAAGTTTGGTGAGGAAGGATAAGGAACGTGAGGACTGAGAAAAGTTGAGGGTTCGGAAGGACTCTTAGCCTTCGGTGATGGGATTTCAAGTTAGTAAACAACAACGGTAGGCTTAAAAGAGCCTCTCGCCTTTAGAATTTTTTCAGGATCGGTAACGGGCGTAATCTGCTCACCATCCGGGTTTTGTCTGGTATTCCTTCGAACGAATGCCAGTTTATTTCTTCGTGGAGTCGCCAAGTGAAAGATAAAAATCCTTAAAAGGTGTGTACTCTTTGTTCACCATCAAAGGGTAACACTTTCAATGAAAAACAATTGTCGTTTTCCCAGGGAAAAAGATTTTGTAACTTCGTTCCCCGGCAACGGCGCCAGAGAGATGTTGATCCTGAGTCTGTACTTAAGGCTCAAAAGTGCAGTGTCAAGGCATCCGAAAGTGGTTAGAATATGGAGAAGGGAGAAATGTCAACCCTCGGAGAAGAAATCTAAGGGAGATTTCTTTGTTGGCGTTGTCTGGATTCAAACTGCTCCTGGATAGTTATGTCTCGTTCAATGGTTGCCCATGCTTGTTCAAGTTCGGCCCGTTTAGTTGCCATTTTAAGGATGGTATTGAAGAGGTTTAAGGCGATGTGTGTTTGGTTCAATAACCCGTGTTCAACGTTAGGTTGAGTTGATACAGGAACTGTCATGGGGGAAACAACACAAGTAGGAAAAACTTTAAGAGAGGTTAAGTGTTGTCTCAATTTAGTTTTGTAAAAGAGAACTTACGGTTGCAGAATTAGAATACGGATGTGAATCTAAGGCTCATTCCCGTAACTGTATTATATTCAAATAAAAGGGGCGAGATGGGAGAAAACATTGAGCCATTTATGGTGTCAGGTTCCTACCAGGGGAAAATCTCACGAAGTAAATGGGAGAAGAAAATATGTAAGAAAATAACCGATGTAACAAAAAATACATGTAGAATTTCGAAACTACAGATTGGTCTTACACCGTTGATAGCTGGTGCAGAGGAAAGACAATAAACAATTACAGAAAACCCAAATTTATTCATTATAGTAGTGGTCGTACTAAAGTATAACGAAGCACATCAATTACGAATATGAATTGAAATTCAAAAATGAGGAACAAGAAAACAAACTTGTAATACAGTAGTGACGGAATTGAGAATCTCGGATCTGCTTGTATTAAATATCAATGTAAAAAATCTCTTACAAAATCTCAAAAAGGGTCTAGCCTCGTTTATTTCTCTCTGGGGTATATTTATACAATTTTTACAAAGCAGGTAGAATATCAATAGTCGCAAAATTTCAGTTATGACAGAGGAGAGAGCAATCACTCCATTTCCCCTATTTTGTCTTCACTTAGTGCCAGGTGCTCGTCTTCGCGTGGACTCGGTGCAGGCGATACATCTTTCCACAAGCTGAGATATGAGCCATGAAGGCTCTACTTGATGGGTGGTCTTGATGAAGTAACATTATCGGGCTAACTGATGTAGCTTGTCCTCCATTTTTGCATCGATGATGTCGAGGGCACTTAGTTGCGCGCTGGGTTTGATCATGTGCTTATCAACTTGGGCCATGTCTACCATATCTATCTGATAGATATCGACCGGATCTCTCTCATCTTTCTCTTTCAAATCAAGTGAGATCTATTCCACATTCATTTGCATCAATGTTTTTGCATCGCCTCCACTGTCCATACCCAACAGCTCATCGTCTATGGAATTAAAAGCTTCTTCCAAAGAATGAATTACCTTTTGAGCTTGCTCCTTTCCCAAGGCAATGTTGTGCTCCCAATCCTTCAACAGAATATTACCTCTGGTTTGTTCTGGGATGGTGAGCCCAGGAGAACCTGCCGAAAGCTTGTTATTCGTGGCTATCACCGCCTCGTGGAAGGCGACCCAAGCCGCTTCTGCATATCTTTCTCTGGCAGTCAGGTTCTCGGAAACCTGATTTACCAACAAACAATTTTCCTGGATCTCTCCTATCCTGGCGAGCAAACTCTACTGAGCCAAAGAGATTTTGCTCTGAATTCCCATGGATTGGGATTTGAACATCTCCATGTCGATCATTCTGCTTTCAGCGATCGTCGCCCGAGCCTGAAGCTCTTCAATCATAATCCTATGTTGGCCCGCCTGTATCCGACCATCTCGGACCACTAGATGTGCTTGCTCGAGCTTGGTTTTGAGCACCTTTATTTCATTCTTATCATCCAGTTGGGCCAGCTCTATCTCCACTCTCACCTAGCCTTTAGTATTTTCCATGGCCAAGGCCAATCTGGCCTCGAGAGTCCTGATCAGGCGATTTTTCCTTTTGAGTTGGTTCTTTAAAAGTCCGACCGAAAATTGATTCGTCGATGCATACGCTCCTAGCATCCCTGCGATCTCAGTGGCGAATTGCTCATTCTTTTTATTCTTTTCGTCGGTCATAACTTTGTATTTCTTAGTGGTCGACTCTCCCTCCTGTTAGAATTCCCTCTTTACTACCGCTTTTCTCTTTTTATCAAAGAAAAACTCTTTCGGAGGGAGTTCCTCTGCTCTTATGGGCCTCAGTTCTTCATTGAATATCCATCCTTCTTCGATATTTCCTTGCGTCGACTGCAAGGGGGTGACAGAAGTGATGGGTTCCCCGATTTGCTTCGCTGATTTTCTTGGGGTGTCGACCGGGTCCTGCTTCTTTAGCGGTTCAGGGGTCTTTGTCTCGGTTTCTAGATTCTTTGTTTGTTTCCCCTCGTCCTGTCGTTTTCCCAAGTCAGGAGCTGCATCTTTGGGACCTTCAGTATCCTTCTGTTTTGGCTCGGAAACACCCAGACTCTCACCTCTCAACACATTGGGGAGGCAACTTCGTCTATGCTCTTGGAATTTTAATACAGAGGTTGTGTCTTCGGGTGCTAAGGATCGGATCCGAGCTAGAACTTCCTCATAAGACCTTGCCCCTCGGAAAATGTCATCCGGGGGTGAAATCTCATGCTCAAACCTCTTTAGCCCACAATTAGATAAATGGTTGCTCACAACCTTCCGTGGATCATGTTTCTTATACTCGATGGAGACCAGATTCAGGTCTTCCAGGGTTGCGGCCTCAGCTTTGGCATGCCCGAAATCCAATAAAGAATAAGAATTCAGCCAAATGGGAAAAGATGGCCACACCTTTTTTGAGTATCCTTTGATTTCTTTACTCACCCCGCCAATTACTGTCTGTCAGATGACCTCGCGACAAGCCAGCTTGTTGGGAATGAACAATGGTAGCGCAAGCGGGGGAACAACAGCCCCGAACACTCTAAAGTAAGAGAACTCTGCCTCCACATACCAGTACGCTATGCCACTCATATTTGCTGCAATGCTATTCGTGATACGAGGTGGTGTATGACCAAAAATGGTGATATGCAGGGGCACCATCACCCAGTTAAAAATTTCATATGCAAAATTTTTCGCTTTATTTTCCCATAGCTTTTCGTGATATACATGTATGGGTCTGTCTTCGGCTGGAGTCCAAGCCCAACTCATCAATGGAAATGGTTTCATGGAACATATCATGTCCATAATATATGCGGACATGAAGAATGAGGAAGGTCTCCCACTTCCCTTCTTCTCTCGATACTCTGTGACCCGGTTGGCCAAACTATCCGAGAGTATTTTTGCCCAATTAAAAGAGAAACCTTCTGCAACCCGAAACATAAGAGGCACCCACGAAATGAAAAAATGTAATGTGTCCTCTCTCCCAAATAGTCGGCATGTCATCATGGCCACATATTTATACTGTGGCTCCAACGAAGCGATTGAATAAACGCCCTGGTCATTTTCCCTGAACTTTGCAATGCATGAAACCCAATCCTTTATCAGACCGGGCATGGTTTTGTCGTACTGGATGCACTCCTTCTCCTTGAATTCCTCTAGGAACTCAGTGCCATATGTATATTCAGATGTCGCAGGTAGCTTATACATAGTTTGTAGATGCTCAGGCCTAAAGGTCCCAACAGTGACTCGCTGCCTGTTCATGATAGTCCTGGTGGGTATGTCCACATGATCCAATGCCCATCGGATCATGTCATAATATGGGAGCAACCGTGGTTTGGCTGCTACCGTGTGCATTCTGGATTGGAAAACTATCCTGTATTTGGTGTTTAGATGATCCTTTTCATTGTCATCTGAGTCGTCTAGATAATCCACCAATTCTGATTGCAAAATGCCTGAAACAAATGACCAGTCGGGGATCGAGTCGATACTTCGGGGTGAAGTGTCGGAGACATTGTCTAAGCCTTATCCTGCGACCTCGACATTCACCTTTGCTTCTTTCCGCGGAGCCATAGTCGAAGCTTTCATCTTCGCTCTTCTGCGATAGAACTGCATATACATGCAGAAATTAGTTTACTCGGAATTGATGAGCTTTGCGTGCTTATGAAAATGCATTCGTTATAATGAAATGAAACTCTTATATATATTTGAAAACTTGGTAGTTTTCAAAATAAGCATGTCAAATCGTAATAAGAAATAACTTTATTGCGTCAGATCCGATCTTATATGCGCAGATTTACCCTATTTCTCTATAATTGTCATAAATTTCTGGCGGTTTGACAGTCAGTCGAAGTATGGAGAGAAATGGCTACCTCGGGAAACGTGCAACATGGATTAATCAATTAATCAACGTGGCTAGCTCAATTAATCAAATCTTACCAACGTTAATTAACTTCTCGCCGTTTGTTACATCGTGGATTTCCTTTTAACACTTTGAGTGTCCAACTCGTGAGATCGCGAGGACCAACTTTGGTTTAATTAACAATAATCGCGATTTGGGGCATAATCAATTTTATAATCATTTTATTCGCTATATCGCAACTCGGAAACTCAAAGACAAGTTTCTGGGAGATTAGTATGCCGAGTCGCGAAACTGCGAGATGGCGATAGTTAAGGCTCAATTAAAGGGAAGAAAATCTTGGATTAGGCGATTAATTAATCATGTTATAATTACATTGCACCTTCGTGAGTCGGGGATTAGAGGTTGTGACTTTTGAAAAAGTTAGTGCCGAGTGGAGAAATGTCGAGAATGACATTTATTATAGTTAGTTTTTTTCCTTTGATCCTTGACATGGGTTATCCGGATAGGACTTCGCGTTCTCGGCTCTCGGGGCTGTAAAAATAAAAATTCGGACTTGGCAAAGGCCGAGGTGCTAAACCCCGACGACGTCTAATCATGAGTTAAAATATTCTACCTTGGTTACTGTCTTGAGTGAAAGTCTAAAATGACTTCGCCCTTTCATGACTCGAGACGTGTGAACTGATGGATTATAGTATCCGACTTGCGAGATCCCGAAGTAGAACAAAAAGAGTGAATGTTCTTACGAAAGTAGACTTGTTTCGAGAGTAGAAAATCATCGTTTCTCACGTGACAAGGTTGTTGAGTTTTCAAAATATCGAGGGGAAACTAAGGCCATCTTTAACTTTCAAGTATCAAAAATTAAAATTGTGATGGGTTAAAAAAACAAGGGCGGCTCCAACATGATGTATGTAAGAGAGTTGGGAAACCATCTAGACGTGATGAAATTCCATTAGCACCACAAATGACCCTACAAACATTTGAAAAGTGGGATATTGACTTCGTGGGACCTATAAACCCACTAGGAAAGCACACAGGAGCAAGGTATATCATTATTGCGACCGAATACTTAACCAGATGGGTCAAAGCCAGAGCAGTCAAGGACTGTAGTGCAACTATAGCTGCGCATTTTATATTTGATGACATAATAACCAGGTTTGTATGCCCCAAGATCCTTATGAGTGATCAAGGCACACACTTCATCAATAAGACAGTTGAAGCCTTGACTGAGGAATTTTCGGTCCACCATAAAAAGAGTACACCTTACCATCCACAAGAAAATGGAACTGTTGAAGCATTCAACAAGATATTGGAGACAACACTAACGAAAATTTGCAGTGTGAATAGGGATGATTGGGATTGAATAGTACCTGCAGTACTATGGGCCTATAGAACCACTTGCAATAAATTAACAATGCAGACCCCTTTCAAGTTGGTTTATGGTCTTGAAGTTGTTGTCCCGATGGAATACTTGGTGTTGAGCTTAAGAATTGCTCCATTTACATACATGGATGATACTAGCATTGTTCGTGAGAGGCTTGCATAGTTGGTTGAATTGAAGAGGACAGATTCATTGCAAGATTCCATCAACAGGTTCAGAAGGAACGATATAAGGCCTATCACAACAGGCACATCAAGAAGAAGGCATTCAAGCAAGGTGAATTAGTACTGGTGTATGACAGTAAATTCCTGAAACACCCTGGGAAGTTTAGAACGCATTGGCTTGGACCATATGAGATCACCTATGTGATAGAAGGAGGAGATGTGAAGTTGAAGACACTGAATGGAGAGTAGAAGGAAGGATTGGTGAATGGGAGTTGACTGAAGTTGTACTATGACAATAAGTTGCCTCGCAGCTCTCAATAAAAGCATGAGAAAAAGGGTCTAGGTACCAGGTGTAGTTGAAATTGGGTACCAGACGTAGAAAAGATAGTCTGCATAAGGAGGGAGAGGAGGTATCAAGCAAAAACAAAGGTTGCACTGCGTAGTCTAAGGACGAAGAAAAACAAAGGAATCAGATCTGAAGTTCCTTGGGACGAGTCACAGGTGAGTGTTGGGGGCTTGTTGGCCCTTGGTTATGGAAGGAAGAAAAGAACAAGGAAGAAAAGGTGAAAAGCAAACTTCGCGGGAGACATAGTGATTGTCACTGGGTTGAAGTGATCAAAAGAGAAGAAAATATGAAGCGAAGTACGAAAAAGAAAGTTGTTGGGTGAGAAGGTCAATGTTGACAGATCAACAAGGAATATGGATCGAGGATAACTCAAAAAGCAAAGAAATCCATCGTTGGATGCTTTGGAGCACCGCGTGAGAAGGAAGGAAAGATAGGTTGGCGAAGCCCAGAAAAAGAAGGTCAAGTTGACCTAGGGTTTTAGACACCTAGGGCTTTGGGTATTTAGGGTTTTGACACCTAGGTTTTGGCCTAAGGATGTCAATGAGGTATTGTAATGTATAAATAAAGGTCAAGAGGACCTGGGTTGGGTGGGTACAAGTCGGTACGATATTGTGGTTGATCTAGCTCTATTGTTGTGGTGAGAGATTATTGTATTGTGAGATATCCAGTTGTGTGCGAAGGTCAAGTCCTGCAACTGGGTGTGCAGGAAGGGGAGATAAAGAGAGAGAAGAAATAAGATCTTCTAGCTGAGAACGCAGACAAGAACTGTATGCTTTACCTTAATAAATCATAAGAACAGTTTTGTGGACGTAGCCCTAGAGAGAGGGTGAATCACGTATATCTTGTGTTGTGTGTGTGATTGATACTTTGATCTTTTTCATTGTTATATTTTTATATACATTGTTGTGTTAGATCAGATCTATAGCTGTACAGGATAGATCTAGCCGAGAAGGAAGAGATGCATGTTGTGTTGCTATTGTAATAGATCCACTTGATATTCTCCTGGTTGTAGACATATATGTCCTGCAACCCCCTCATAGCTGCTTCGGGTGAGATTGCATCTACTTCTTAGGTGTTGCCGAAAGGGCTAGTAGCTAGGTCTTGTTGTTGCGCTCTTAGAGTGAACCTTGGGTCTGCCCCTATGCCAACAATGTTGCATGTGTATGTTTACGGTAATTTCAGTGTGAATCTGTGTATTTATAGATGTATTTGTATGCATACGTTTTATATATAATGCTTCCGCAAGAGTTATGTGTCTGCATATGTTTTAATTGCATGCCATCGAAAATGTTATGTGGCATAGCTCATTTGTATGCTGGGAAATGATGTTATAGTATGTTCCGTAGAGAGAACAGTAAGAGTTCTATGGTGTAGCGTGGCCTGACATGGATGGTCGGGGACGTTACATCATAATTTGTCAGTAGTGCAACCAATGAATGATCTTGTGTTTCTAATGATGCATCATGCATCTGATCGTTCTATACTAGTGGCTTAGAATGTGACCTCCCTCAAACTCAATGCAATTCCAAGGAAAAAGAGTGTGTCTTAGTAGGGAATCATCAATGGGTCCTCCATGTGTACCTAGGGTGGAAAATACAGCTGTAACAATATACAAACCCAATTTTTTGTTACATTGTTTTCTAGTGGAACACATAACACACCCTTTTACATATTTGGACACAATTTCATACATATGAGGCCAATAAGAATATTTTTGTAATTGAGCTACTATTTTTCCTATACCAAAATGACTAGAAATAAGAGAAGTATGCAGTTCTCTGATTACATGCACTTTTTCATTTTATGGAATACAAAATTTACCACGATGATATAAAAAAATTTCATGTACATGATAATCTAATTCTTCCACTCTATTACCATGGATTAGTGTTTTACATACATCCTTGAAATCTTCATCTCTATCATATTATTCAATGCAACTTTCATGAGCTAACGATCTATGTTGTAAAATAATGGATGCATTAACAGAAGGTTTGGATAACATATCGAAAAATTTATTTTCTATACCTTTCTTATACCTGATGACCAAATGTAATTGTTGAAAAAATACCATCTACCATAATTGACGTGATTATTGTATCTTTGTTTGTGATTGGAGATACTACAAAGGCTGATGATTTGTATATGTTGTTACTCAGTTTTTTCCTTAAAAAAAGAAACATTTCCAAGGAACCCTATGGAGGTTTTTCTAGAAACCTCCCTGCTTTAGGTTAGGTTGAGATAATTCAGTAGCCAAAGGGGTAACCCTCAAATCATTGCAAATTGATGAATTAGAAGGAATTTTCTATCAAAAAATCAAATATAAATCTTAATATTAATGATCCAATATTGACAAATTAAATAACTAATCGAGTAGATTTATCGAATTCAATCAGACATGTAACAAGAAAAATTATAGAGAATTTAATTTCAAGTCCTCATGGGAGTGTAGGTAAATTCAAAGAAATAGTAAATATAAGACTTAAAGAAAACTAATCTGAAATGAAAATGAATATAGATTGTATAAACTCATGAAAAATATTTGATTCACCAAAATGAGTATTAAATGTTGAACACTATAACAGTTTCAAATAAAATTCATCATCAGTTATCTCCTTGCAAATGAATCATTGCTACCATTGTATATTAACAAGATCAAACAAAGTTATAAAATAAAACAATGGATTCTAAATCACGACGACATACAAATAGGGAGACCTGGTAAGTTTGATCTAGATACATCCAGGATTCTTGAGTCCATGGATGGAAGTCCATACTTACAAATATGTTGGAATTGCTTCTTGAAGGATTTTGTTAATTCTTAATTTCTTTCATCTTGTTTTACAAAGCTATAATTCGCTCCTTTTTATCAAATACCTTAAAGACTTCAAGAATGATATCAGTATGATCTTCAATATCTATTTCTTGGAACAATTTATTGAATAAAGAATTAAGAAATGAAATCACACGTTCACACTCTACTTTTGTTTCTATTTCAAGTAACGTGTTATTTACATGAATTTGTGCTTTAGCAATAAAAATTGCCTCGCGAAATGAAAAAGTTCATGGTGGGGTATTAAATCCTGCATTTGTTCTATAATCTCGTCCCAAATCTTATGCTTAACTTCTATCATACATCTCCTCTCTGGGACATGATTCAAGGCTTATTTTAATAAAGAACTCAATTTGTCATGAGAAAAAGTTAGTGCAGTGATTTCACCATCTTTTGCCTTCAACTGATTTGAAAATTCCTTCAATTCATATTCTTTTTCTTTCTTTATCCCCTCAATTGCATCAACATATATTTTCTTCAAGCTAATACTTTCATGATCAATTCTCCCACCTATGACTTATAAGCTGATACTTTCTATACCATGTCATCCACTTTCTATACCCTGTTCATATTGCTTTCATAGGAAAATATGAGAGAAGGAATAATCTTGGGAAAATAGAAACAAGTACATCAAATAGGTTTGATAATGGAAAGTATTAGAATCATGAAACAAACACAATTGTTTGTGTATAGCCTTAGCTATGAAATATGCAAAATCATATTCAATGGGAGATGAACCAATGGGGTGATTGTATTGTTCATTAAACAGAGCATAATCTCATCAACTTGAAGGTCATCCTCATTTCCCAAAATCTCACAATATTGAAATCAACTGTATCTAGACTGGAGAAAATAAAATTGAGGATATAGGAAAAAAATTAGGGAAAAAAATTTCATCTTAGAAAAAAAAAAAAAAAAAAAAAAAAAAACNAAAAAAAAAAAAAAAAAAAAAAAAAAAACCTCTTATCTGGGGGAGACCAATTGTTTACTTTCACCACTAAATCATCTTTATAAATATTTCTGACTAGGGTTGGTAATAAAAGAATAGAGTAAATAGACTCTAATGTAACAATAATTAGAACCCTATAACTATCCATAGACATAATGGTGCAAGTAGAAGAACTATATAATTTAGCAAATGCCTCTACCATCTTTGGATTGCTAAAAGAACGAGGTATGACAACGAGTATTTACATAGTTGACTAGGTAGGAGCAGGTTCATTCAAATTTTGGGTCCACAAAGTAGCCATTTCTTGTGATTTCGAAAGGAAGGATTGGTTGGAATGAGCTCGAATGTATCCCCAAGTAAATCCACTAGATAGTCAGACTCCCTAGAATCATCACCAGACTTTTACCAAGGGACATATTTCCCATGAGGAGCCATTATCACTTCAAGAAATTAAAATAGCTCCTGGAGTATGGAAGAATATAAACATACTTACTGGTTTAGACACTATCCTATAAGAGTGTATCTTCGATTGATCTCGAACTCCCCAATAGTTCTATTTCATGCATAAATGAATATAAATGTAAAATTATTCTACATTTTTTAATATGGGGCTGATATATCCTATGTGCATGTGAAGGCCAATGTGTAAGAGTTATTGTATCCTAAACTATCACATCATATTAATGGAAATTAATGAATAATGAAATAATGTATGAAACCAATAAACTATTTAAATTATTACAACAATCTTTCTTGTTTGGTAATAGACTATTAAAATGTGAACCATTTGCAGTGCAACATCAATTTACTAGCATAAGATCAAACAAATATACATCATTATATCATTTTGGGTGACAAAATAGTATTAATACTCAAGCTACTTCAGACATGAAACATGCATGGAACGTCATATTTGACCAATGCTCACCATCATATCTTTCAGGTGAGCATGGCCAGGTTAACATTTGGGTAACTTTAGACCCAAAATGTGTGTAGTCCATCATATTGACTCAACAATTTCTATTGGATATTTCAGGTTGATTTAAAGTTTTAACATACTAGCACATCTATACCCAAAATAAATCTTAACTGTTAGACTTGCTATCGTCATACCATTATATATTTTGAACGTAACTCTTTCAATTATCAACCATTTTATTGTACATCTGAAATTAATATTGAACCATAGATTTCTTACCTACACAAGTAGTCCCGACCATTGATTAGGAAGTCTAAATGAATTGTAAATTAACCATATTTTGAATCATTCCTCACTTTGATAATGTTTTTCTAAAAACGAAAAATAAAAATTGAACTAACATCTTTATTATCTTATAACACTTTTGTTCCCTTTTGCAAGAAAATTAAATTTAAAAGAGGATGTGAAATAGTTACAACATTCTAGCTACAATTGGCGGATTGGATCTCCATGCGAGGCACTAAGAATTGTAGACCTCTTCCTTCTATCATTGGGCATGGATTTTTCTTTCATTCTCAAACCAATTCTCTTCTCTTTCAACCTCTGAATCTACGAACCAATTTCATGATCACAATTCTTCATATTTGACCAGAGCAAAGAGAAGTTGAGAATATTTGAATGCATAAATATATTCTTCACATATCGTATTCATGATATGCTCCCCAATAATATAATTATATATATGTGATTGAGTATTTTTTGGATGGGCCTTGTCCCTTTTGATCCTTTGTGTTACACCTATAAAGAATATATATTTACTGGGGAAGTTCTATGTATTCAGACATGCTAGTAGTACATATGCATCTCAAAAGAAATGGAAGGAATGTTTTTTCCTTTATGTATGACTATAGAAACACAAAAATTACTCTATATCAAAATAAGAATCAAGGTAGATTTTTGCAGACAAAAATGATTAGGAATGAATTTTATCTCTTGAAAACAAAGATCCTTCACACCCATAGATATGTTGGAATACTGAGAGGGAGGGCGGGGGGGAGAAGGTGAATCAATATGATCACTTTATACCACTTTTAACCACAATATATGATATTTAACTTTATCAACAATATATAATCAATGTATCATCAATATATCATGAGCATATAAACATAAGAAACATCATACCAACAACATCACATTAAGTACACACATCAACATGTAAATTGTCACTGTATCCAACCTATCACTGTCAACCTTTCATTGATCAACCTGTCACTATATCCAACCTATCATATCAATCTGTCACTAATCAACCTATCCAACCTGTCACTCTCACCGATACTTAACCAGATCCTCTCACATGGATCATATACCAAGGACACCTCTCAACTAGATGTCCAACATCACCAACAAATGACTCTACCAAGAATGTACCAATATCACCAACATACCATAACAAGATATTTTTCTTAACCATGTACCAAAGGATGTACCAAACCATCAACCTGTACAATACCAAACATCAATTGTGTACCACAACCTATACCACAACAAGTGCATCAATCATGCACCATTACTTGTACCAAACTGTGCATCAACCATGCACCACAATTGTACCAAACCGTGCATCAACTATGCACCATAACCTATACCATATGACTCAACCATGGGTCAGAGAAATATCAGTGGTATCCTATTTATAACCTGTTAAGTATCCATTTATGTCCATATGTCAAACTATCCACAAGTTTTCTATTCAACTGTCCATAATGATGACCCATCTATCACTGCACCATCATGAAAGCTTCATGTCTGCAACTGATCATCACATATTCTTGTCTCTTCAATCTAAATCAAATGTGTCCACTGGTCTTCTCTATCTATAAATCAAACTTTGCATGTCTAGAAAAAACTATACTGAAGATATCCCTGCCTGCATACATACGTCGAATACAATCATAAAATTATTTTTGTGTAACTGGAAACTAATACATGCATGGGAACATTACTTATGAAATGATCAATTTGTCACTATGTACTTCTGTTGCCTAACTACTCTGAATCTGTCTCTGAAAATACTTCAAACTACTTGAAGTATGGTTCTCTGATACGTAGTAGCTACTACATAGACTCCCCCGTATTCAATATTCATATTTACTGGGAGTCCCCAAGACGGATGGCTCAAAATAATGGAGGAATCTTCCCTAATGCAGAGTGATCTTCATCTTCATATGTAGATTCATCATCTCTTTGAACTCTGAGTTCTTCCTTTTTTCCTGTGGATTCTTTATGAACTTGCACTACAATTCCTGAGAATACAATTTCTCGGGTTTGTTCTTTGTTCTCTTGTTATTCTTTTCTTACTGCTGCAAATCCTGCAACCTCTAGGACCTGTGCTTTATTCACCTCCTCTTCTTTTCTTTCTTGTACTACTACAATTCTTGTGATCTCTGGGACCTAGTCTTTATTCACTTGTTCTTCTTGTTTTTCATTTCTTCTCCAAACCTTCATGTATCTGACATATTCCTTTTTTCCTGTAGACTTTTCTTCATTTCATACTATTTACAATCCTGAGAGTGTGAATTATGGGTGTCCTTCATTCATTTTCTCTTCCTTTACTTGTTCATGTTTTATTTTCTAAGCCTTCTTATATATGATATCGATGTTCTTTTTCATATAAATATCCATCATGCTTCTACAATCACGAGCTATGTGACCATAATTGTGGCATCTGTAACACTCAATGTTGTGGGGAGACACATAGGTATTTTTTTTATAAACATTTCTTCCATATGCTCTGCAATATACAACATTATGTCCAAAGTTAGTACAAAGAAAACAATGACCATAAAATAAATTTCCATACTTGGGAGTGAATGATCATCTTTGTGGTGTAGTCCTTTTGAATTCTTTCCTTGGTTGATCATGATCATGATTGAAGCTTCTTTGTGGCTTGAATGTGGAGGGTCTTATTGAATATGTATCTCCATCAATTTTCTTTGATTCTAGATGACCACGATTCCTTCCTTTTAGTACTTCTGCATAACTCTTACTCTTTTCTTCATTCTTCTTTTCTGGCAACCTGGAGTGCTTCTCTTCAACATTCTCAACTGATGACATGGATGTTTCTGTCTCTTCAACATTCTTGCTGAGCTTGATGATTTTGGATCTCAATGTCAAAATTTCTTCTTCAAGCTTCTCAACCTCTTCTTCTTTCTTCATCATTTGAATCTTCATGACCTCTTCTATTCGATTTGCTTCTTCAAGTTGGATATTCAAGAAGATGATTTCCTTTTCAACTCTTCTTTCTTCTTGACCAAATTCTTCTTTAAGTTTATTTAAGTCCTCATTTTTTCCCTTAACATGATCTCTCAAAATATTTTCTCTATTATCTACTTCCTTTCTTTCGTCTTCGAAACACTGCTTCACTTCCATTGCTTCCTTTCTTAGTGCAACTATTTAATCCTCCAAACACTGCTTTTATTTTATCTGAATTTTGTATGTTTCTTCAATATTTTTGGCTTCTTCTATCCAATATCTCAGATTCATGATGACCTATTGGGATTATTTAGAACTTTCTTGAGAATTCTTCTTAGCTAATTGTTCCTCAAGAGACTTGTTTTTCTTCCTTTCTTTCGTCAATTCGTCTAAAGCACTGATTAATTCTACTTCAAGATATACTATGCCTTATTCACAATCTTCTTCTTCTTAATCTATTTGACATGATGAGCATATTTCTTCTTGTTCTGTTCTTGCATCTTCTTTAGCATTCTCTGGATTTGTGGTATAATGGGATTCCTTTGAGTAGAAATTTTGTAGCTTATCCCAAAGTTCTTTGGTTGATGAACATTGTCCCACTTTGACTTTTACAGAATTAGGTAATCCTTCCATGATGAAATCCATTGCAATTTTTTTATTCCATTCCAATTCTTCCTTAGTTGCAGTCTTTGGCTTCATTGAACTGATGTTTCCTATAACAACTGAGTACCAAACATCATACCCCTGTTCCTGTCACTTGGTTTTAATTATTTTACTCCACATCTCATACTTCATACCATTCTGACCATCGAACTATGGTATTCCATTTCTATACAATTTTTTTCTCTCCATGATCTTCCTACTAGTGGTTAAAATATTTTCTAGAAGGACCCGCTCTGATACAAATTGTTGGAATACTGAGAGGGGGGGTGAATCAATATGAGCACTTTATACCACTTTTAACCACAATATACGATATTTATATTTATTAGAAATATATCATCAATGTATCATCAATATATCATGAGCATATAAACATAAGCAACATCACATCAACAACATCACTTCAAGTACATAATACACCATAATTTACGTGGAAATCCAAATGGGAGAAAACCACATAATGCTTTATTATATATATCAAAGAATACATTCATTGGAAGCACCAACTTCCCAATTCTCCAGCACCAACTGGAAGGAGGAACCAACCCCCTATTTACAAGCTCCAACTTGAAGGAAGGTAAAACTCCCTAAATTCTCTGGATCCATCCAGAAGGAGGCTATGACCCCATGATTCTCAAGCACCAACCTAAAGGAAGATACAACTACATGAATTCTCTAGAACCAACCAAAAGGAGGATACAACCCCCTTTCCTTGCCCCGTCCTACTGCCTTGAAATATAAGTGTAGACCAACTGTCACTACCACAATCACTGCCATTTCCACTGTCACTTCCACCGTCACATCAAATTGTAACCTGTCAACATGTCGCTGTATCCAACCTATCACTGTCATCCAGTCACTGTATCCAACCTGTAACCTATCAACTTGACACTGATCATCCTATCACTATATCCAATTTGTCACATCAATCTATGATGGATCAACTTGTCCAACTTGTCGCTATCACCAATACTCAACCAAATCCTCTCACATGGATCATATACCAAGGAAACCTCTCAAATAAATGTTCAACATCACCGACACATTCCTTTACCAAGCATGTACCAATATCACCAGCATACCATCAAAAGATATGTGTCTCAACCATGTACCAAAGCATGTACCAAACCATCAACCTATACCATACCAAGCATCAACAGTGTACCACAACCTATACCACAACAAGTGCATCAACAATGCACCAACAATTGTACCAAACCATGCATCAACCATGCACCACAACTATACCATACCATGCATTAACCATGCACCATAACATGTACCATATGCCTCAACCATCAACCATGTACATCAACACCATACCAAGTATCAATCATGTACCATAACATGTATTGACCATGTACAACAATAATGTACATCAACACCTATACCATACAATGTATCAACCATGTACATCAACAATGTACATCAACACCTATACCATACCATGTACCAACAATGTATCTCAACCATATACCATATCACTAAATCATGCCATACACCATATACCATAGGATATACCAACCAAGTACTATCAATGGTGTACCTCAACCAAGTACCAACATCACCAAGAGATCTATCTCATACATGTGTTGTCATATACCAAGTGTATTCCTAAACAATGTATCAATACCAATGACAACCATACACCATGTGTCAATGCTTCAAGTGTATGCCGATAATAAGCCTCAAACATATAACATCATCACCATGTAACCAAACCAGATACCAATATACCAATAAAACCAATATGTACTACTAATCAATGTACCATACTGATATCACCAAGATGTACCATGCATCAACAAGACATGCCTCTCAAGCATGTACCATACCATCACCAAGCATAAGAGATAATCACATAGGCATACATGTAACTTGTAGTTGATCTCTTGTATTGTAATACTGACATGTAACTCTTCCATAGACTTCAACAACCTCGTACAAACATTTCCACCAAATTTTCCTTAGCCTCATAGGACTAAGACTCCCTGTCATGCGGGGCCTCATGTGATGTGCCCTGGGACACTTGTAGGGGTGCCTCATGGGACATCCTCAAGCTGACCCACGAGGGTCTGCTCAATTAGGGTTACAGAGAAATCCTAACACTCTGCAACTCCACAAATTTCTCTCTTTCTTTGCACTTTCTCCACTGCCTCAGTCTTTCCGTCAGATTCACCAATAGACCAAAATATTAGACCATAACATTCTCATAAAATAGATATTACATGTAAGTGTGTGTACACTTTTTCTAGGTAAACTCTTTACTTATTCTTAGGGATTCTTTACTTTCTTGTTACAACCACTTTACCCATTCATTAATTGACTTGTAAACATTTAGGGGCTTCTTGACCATTCTTCGGGGCTTCCAACTTCACAAGGCCATAACTCCTCAACTGTGAGGAACCACATGGCATACCACCTATCACTGGAAACGAAATGACAAGAACTATCCATCTATGAGTATCTTACTTGTATTTATACTGTCCTTCATGTCTATATTCCTCAATCAACTTCGGGTACCATAACCACACCTTTGGGGATTCATGTAGACTTCATCAAATTCACCCAAGACATATGATGACATCAACCACTCCATCAATGAAAACTAACTCACCATCAATATCAACCACATATCTAGGGCTTACTGACTTCTCCAACGATTGACATCAATCTCCAATGGTTGACATCAATGACAACCAATTTTCCAACAAGATATACTAGCACAATGGACATTCTTGTCAAAATGTGAATCATATTAATTTTTCATATTTTCCATGAAAGAACTCTCTTTTATTTATAAACTACAAACTTCCTAAATTATTTTTAGAGAAAATAAACAAAGCCTTGATGCAAGGATAAATCCTTTTTCACTCAATGTTTTAATGAATCTATAGTAGGAATGATAATTTTGATGGCGACTGAAGATATCAACACACCGTGAATGATGAGTTTGGTTAAGGTAGGATAAAGATTCCCTTTTATTCATTTTTCAGTTTATTTTGGTGTTGCTTAAAGTAATCATATATAATGGGTTAGGATTGAATGACAAATTCCTAAATGCTCCTCATTTCAACCCACCGCGTTGTATGATGGGTGTTTATTTACCAATAACATGATCCAAAAATGGTTTGGATAGCGTTATTTCTTAGGGGACTTTAATGATTGCGTAATAAAAAACAGATTCATATGAGAAATCCTTCTTCATCTTCTTGGTGTCACTGCATAGGCAACAAGAATCTATATCATGTGGTGTAGTCACCCCAACATCACATGCCTTGCTTCACCTCCATTGGGTGTCCATATTCCCTACATAAATACCTGGATTTTCCAATTGAATTTCCTTTCACCATCTCCATTTTATTTATGTTTTATCTACTTGATATGGGGGCAATCAATATGGTTTAAAAACAAAGAGATGATGTTTGTTTTTAAAGATGAGTTGGATATGTCCAAATCATATTGTATAAGCATTTAATATGTTCATCCCAATAGTCCTAACTCTACCTTTCCATGTGGACCAAATTTAAATGTTATGAATATATATGGGGCTTTAAGTAAATTAAGATAATCAATTTTGAAATTTGACATCCCAACCATTTTTCGGACATGATTACTAGATGAACATGCCTTTTAACCTTATCATGAGAAAAATTCAACTTTCTTTAGAAATATTCCCCAATCTCATCATGACAATATACTCGGGACATAGTCATCAATCAAGAATATCATTCCCACTAATATCTTTGTGATAATTGAGACATAAAAGTTTTGAAAATATTTACTTTTTATTTTATTTTTAATATCCTAACTGTACATGCTTTGAAAAGGTAAAAACAAAATATTTAATTTAAAATAAGTGAAGAATTAAAACTGCTATATTGTTTCTTAGAAATAAGCTTATTTATGTACAAACATCCCTAATCTATTTAGAAAAAGTAACCAAGTTAGGCGAAATCAACTTTCCAATGCAACCAATAAATGATTTTGTTTATAAAAAGAGATATATGAATGCCTTTAGTCAAAGATAAAACAATCAAATTAAACAATTGTGACCCAAACTAAATACAAAATTTATATTTATATCCCACAAGTAGTGTCTTTAAAAGTCTATAAGTATAAGTAGTTGATGTTTTTTTTATAGAACAAACTCCAACCAAGCTTTAATTGTATCTTGAAATTTGTTAGTGAAAATATTTTGGTTCACCAGAGTAGATATAGGCACATACTCTTTTTTCATGTGAAAAACCGGTCCCAACTATGAATCTCCCTCTTTCATCTCTAACCTTGACGATATCTTCCTTTTCTTCAAAAACTTCGGTTACTATTTGATTGTCAACTTGCTCTTTAATCCCCTATTCTTCATCTTCATAGCCATATATGAAACTAGAGTATGCTTCTAGAGATAAAGACTATGTTTCCAACTCAAACTCATTCTCATATGTATCATAAATAAGTTCATCGTTAAAAAAATCCTTATGAGGAGCTTCTAACAGCTCCCTTTCAACAAACCTAGGAACAATAAGTTCTTCTTGATAACTAGAAAGAAAAACTTTCCCACACTCATATTCTTCAACCCATTCTTCAGAAATTCCTTGGATAACTTCATTCTAGTTTTAATGTATAAATATCCTTGATGTTATATAAATGTAACTTCCTCTTTAATTCCCTTATATACCTTATCCTCATTACAACTATGATAGGAATGCAAAAATGTACTAGAACCTTTAACAACATAGGAACATACTAGTCCCATCATGTCTTTAGACTACAAATGTATTTTTTCATTTTGTTTTGGGACAACATCCTTTTCATATAACTGTCATCTTTCTTCTTTATGATTTTTCATATTCAAATTCTCATTAGAATAAGGGTTAGGTATTTTCCCATAATCCCACAAAGTTCATTCTATTTCTATTTTTAGAGCATCAAAAAACATTTGCTCTAAGGTAGAAGATCTTATTTTTCTGAGAAGAATAAATCAGGCTCATTTGTTGCTGCATAGCACACCTTAGAAGTAGCTTTATAGGGATGAATATTTGTTGACATACTGAGATAAACATTTTGAAATATTATATTGAATTCTGTAAGAGTCTCGTGATTATTTATCTTCATGGAGTAAAACTAAGAGATAGTAATGATGGGTTTTATTTTCTACCCATTGCTCAACGAAATCATCATGAAAATCCATCCAACAACTTAGATAACTAGCAAGTAAGTTTCTAAATCGTTCTATGCAATCTCCTTCCAAGGAATGACAAAACATTCTCATGAAAACATCATTATACTAAATATCAAAATTGTCAGTATAATCTTGAAAGGTTGACATATGTTTTTTTGTTGTAACATCATCATTTCCATTGAAACTTGGAAGGGATTTCAAATAGTTTATAGGTATATCATGAAGAACCGATGGTAAATTGAAAGATTTGTTTCTTTTCAAAACTCAAGGATGCATATTTACCATTTTCTCAAGGTTTTTCAATCTGGTTGATTATTGGGGAATAAGATACTTGATTTTCTTGCTCAAGTGGACTTTGAAAAGACAATGGAGTAAAGAGATTACTATTGTTTTGAAAATGAAATGATGAAGAAGGCCTACTGAAATGAAAAGTCCAAGAGGAAATCAAAATTTCATTTTCCAATAAAGGTATTTGATCATATAATGTTTCCCAATGTAAAATAGAGAAAACTATTTTTCAAATACACAGGGAAGCGCAACAAGGGAGTGAGTAGGAAAACCACCATTTGTTGAAATATTTTTTTCATCATGTAACTAATCATTTTTTCAATATATCCAATAAATATTATTATTTTTCAACAAGAGGGATTTCTTCCCAGTGAAGTCTTCAATAGATTAGAGTCGCTAGGTGAAAAATTTAACTGAAATTTTTTCTTGAAATAACCAAGAAATCTATTGTCCTATTCCTCTTCACCGCCAAATAAAAAAATCTAATATTTTTCATTTACCAGGAAAATAATTTGTTTAACTTCGATCCTTGACAACGACACCAAAATGGATGTTGTTCCTCAAGTTGTTCCTTAAAAAATGAAATAATTATGAAGCACACTATGGAGGATTTCAAGAAACCTCTACTCCTTAGGCTAGGCTAAAAGAATTCAATAAACAAAGGGGGTAACCTCGAATTCTTGCAAGTAGGTGAATTAGAAGGAATTTTATATTAACAAATAAAAAATAATATTATTATTAATGATTTAATACTAAAAAATTAAATAACTAATCAGATAGCTTTATCCAATATAAGAAGACATCAAAATAAGAAGTTAAACAAGAAAATGATATAAAATTTAATTTCAAGTCCTTGTGGGATTGTAAGTAAATTCATAGAAAAAACAAATATAAGACCTAAAATAAAACCAATCTGAAACGAAAAATGAATATAGATTGTATAAAATCCTGTGAAATATTTGATTCACTAGATTGAGTAGTAAATTCTAAAGACTATAAGAGTTTCAAATAAAAGTCATCTTCGATTATCTCATTGCAAATGAATCATTGCTAACATCGTATATTAACAAGATCAAACAGGGTTATAAAATAAAACAATGATTAAAATAGAATCTGATGTCAACCATCATTCCATACACATTAATTTAAACACAGTAAATGATTATATAACATTTTAATAAAATTTACAACAATAGATAGAAGAAACAGACTACTTGAAATTAGTTCAAAATATGAAAAGCATTCATAAGAAGGAATTGAATCAAAGTATTAAAAAATAAAACTTCTCACATGAGCGAGTCTTTCAAAAGGTAATGTATGCTCTCCATCTAGAAAATGATTACCCCTTTAATCTCTAAGAACCTTCTCTTTATATGAATGAAATCTAACCTCCTTCATAACTATCTTCATAACAGGTAAAAGATAAGGTTCAATTTCATAGTTGTAAACAAAGATGATTCTATATTCTTGGTACAAGTACCAATCATCAATACTCAATTCAAGACTTAATTGAATAAAATTCTTATATTCTTTAGGAATTGATAGAGTTTTTTTTCCATGAATGATAATGTATACATGTAATAAGAATTTACTAGTGAATTGTGTGTAGTTTCCATTTGATTCATCTATGGAAAGAAAAAGAGTCCATTCAGTGATTGGTAAGGGTTTACCTTGTTCATATTTATTTCAAAAGGAAATATGAGGGAAGGACTTAGCTTGGGAAAATAGAAACACATAAAATAAAGTCGATAACAGAAAGTATTAAAATCATGAAACAAACATAATTGTTCATGGACAACCTCGACTATGCAATCTACAAAATTATATTCAATGGGAGACACGATAACTAGGGAGATTATATCATTCATTAAATAGAGAATTATCTCATCAAATGGAAGGCCATCATCATTTCGCAAAATAACTAACAAGACTGAAATCACTTGCTGATAGACTGGAGAAAATAAGAATGGGGATACAGGAAAGAAATTAGGGATGGAATTTTCATCTATCAGAAAACGAAAAATAATATCCCTCTTCTCTACAGGAGACCAATTTTTTACTTTTACCACTAACTCTTCTTTATCAATCTTTCTCACAAGGGTTGGTAATAAAAGAATAAAAAAAATAGAATATGATGTAAAAGTCATTATAACCTTAGAACCATCTACAAAGATCACAAAGCAAGTAGAAGAACTATATAATTTAGAAAATGCCTCTACCAAGTATCATTTTTTTAAAGACTAAGGTAAGAAAATAGGAATTACCATAGCTAAACAGGTAGGAGTAGGATCATTCTAATTATTTTGGGTCCACGGACTATCCATTTCCTATGCTTTTGAATGGATGGATTGATTTGAATTAGGATAGAATATATCCCCAACTAAATATAGTAGATAGTAAGACTCCCTAAAACCATCACCAGAATTTTCTTAAGGGATATATTTCCCATGAGGAACCATTATCACTTCAAGAAATGAACATAGTTCTTGGAGTATGGAATAATATAAACATACTTACCAGTTTAGACACCAACCCATCTGAGTGTATCTTCAATTTATCATAAAATGTTCAATAAATCTAGTTCATGCATGAATGAATAGAAATGACAAATTCTTCTACATTTTTCAATATGAGGCCGATAAATCCTATGCACATATGAAGGAAAATATGTAAGAGTTACTATAGCCTCAACTATCACATCATATTAATGGAAATTTGTAACATACCTAGGCCCCGGCTGGATCATGTCACTTGCTAAAATGACCCAATTTTGTTTTTTGATACTAATTCTAAATGAAGAAACAACCTACACAACATGACATTCCATCTTACACAATGGACCATGATAATTAAAAATGTAAATGCAATTTCTTAACTATGCAGTGTAGCAACTAAATGCATACAACATTATTTAACCACTTAAATAGATATCCGAATGCATCATTTTGCTCACATCAAGAAATAATAACCAAATATATCTCAGAGTATATTTCACATTAGCTATATCATCATTATACACGAGTAAGCACAACAAATAGAAAACCTATCTTATAAAATGTACAAACCGTTATAAAGGACAGATGTTTCTCCGAACTGCAGGCTTTTTGTTCCATATTTCAAAAACAAGCCACCTCTTAGCTGGGGCTATGAATCCACAAGAGATGGTGGTCTCTAAGGCTGGCTAATGTTCCACTCTCAATAGTCAATTATCACAACAAATTCCAATCCACCATCTCTCTTCCCCTCAACCTGCACAACCCAAGGGATGGAATCCCCCTTCACTTCTCATAGTCCATTAGGCATTTCCACTACCCTCCAAGGTTTCCAACACAGTTTTGAAAGGAAATATGACTTCTAGGACCTCAGGAATTCTAAAGTTGCAAACACGAATTAACCCAACAACAAAATATGTGCTTCCTTGGCTAATTTGGAACAACACATTACTCTCGAACACACATCCTCTTTCTCCATAAATTTTCAGCTCTAAACAATGACCAAATGTTCCCACAATAGCTACCTTCAAGCTTCAACATTTATAACTCCATTGTTTTCCAGACAACTTCATGTAAAAACTACTCTCCATGCAAAAAGTGAATGTGCAAATATGGTCTCCTACCCATACAAATCTCCCTTCTTTCTCTTACTTTCTCAACTTGCACTCTTCCTCAAGTTGATTGTAGTCATCCCACATGCTCTCAATAATTATGGGATGTGGCTTTCACACCCACCCTCTTACATAAATTAAATGATTGTGCTCTAGAACACTCAACAACTAATGGAAGGTTCATGGTAAGAATAATTTAGAAAGAAATAAGAAATGGGTTTTGGTTTAATAGACATGGGTAAACTCTCCCCCCTATGTACCCCTTCCCTCTCTTATGGATACTTAGCCCCCAAATCTTCGTCCATGTCCATATGCAACTGACGATACATTTTATTCATTATATTCAACTTACCTCATTTACATATTACATAATTTTGTCTCTCGGAAATAAATTACATTTACAATATACACCACTAGTTTGGGGTTTGAAAATGGGGATGTTACATTCCCCTCCCCCTACAAACTACACTTTCCTTAGTGCACATAACCATACAATTTACATGTTGTCATATATAAAAACATTACATTAGAATACTTGATAATTCCACAACTTAATGACTCATGCAACAATTCCAACCAACAACTCCCTTTTCCCCTCAACCCCCACATTGGTTAGACAACAATATCAGAGTGTTGATTAAGGTTGGTTGTCATTGATGTCAACCCTTGAAGGAATTTGGAGAACCCAGGTTTGAGTAATGGACCCAAGTTTGTTTGATGGATAACGATATGAATTTTGATATATTTGCAGTTAATATTATTCTATATGGATAGTACATGTCATTCCATTTCCATTGGTATGTGGAACGTCACATAACTCCTCATGGTTAGAGAATTATGGCCATGTGAAGCTGGAGAACCCTCATGAATCATCTAGAAGCCCCAAAAGGTCAAAGTAGTCAAAGTGGTTTAAGAGATTTTTAGAAGGTAAATAATAAAGTGAAGTGATGAGTGTACTATAATTCAAAGTGAATAAAAAATAAATTATTTAAATAATAAAGTTAATGGAGAAATTACTAA
>ML777082.1:453322-472764 GCA_009831015.1 Picea engelmannii
GTGAAGTGATGAGTGTACTATAAGTCAAAGTGGATACAAAATAAATTATTTAAATAATAAATTTAATGGATAAATTACTAATTGGACAAGTGGTTAGAAGTTGGTTAACCCTAAAATAAGGAAAGTGGGTTAAGATGGTTAAAGGGTAACCCCTTGAGGAAGCTACATGAAAGTATAAATAAGAGGAAAGGCTCTCTCATTTTATATCACACTTTAGCATATTGAATATCTACAGGTGACTAAGGTAACGAAAGGATATCTAAGCCTAATTTCAGAGAGAAGGTGAAGTAAAGAAGGTCGAAATTCAAGGGAGGATAAATTCTTTTGATGATGTTTTCTAAGGTATGTTATTTATAGGTCATCTCACCATTTTCACAATAACTTTTTTTATAGAATGATTCAGACCGTGAAATTGATAGGCCATTGAGAAAACATATCCAAGTAGTTGTGGTACGAATTGAATCTTATGGGTCATTGTAGTTTGGGAGTTACACTTCGTGGAAAATAAGGTTTGTGGCTAGTCCGGAAACTAGTCTAAAACATGTGTTTCAGGTAAAAACATCATAACTTATTCATAAAAGATCCAAATTAATTAAAACTAAATGTGTTGGTTATAGTACAATCTGTAGTATTCTGTGTAAAATTTTCAGATCTATACAACACATATTCCGTGCGGGGCACGCTCTACAAGTTCGCTCTATAGAATAAGCCAGAATTCAACAAGGTATGCTATTTTTTCTATAACTCCTTTTCTGAGAGGTTACAAGTAGTGACACCTGGAGGAATTGCATAAAACACACTAAATAATATTGTGTAATATTTTCATATCTCTATTCATTATAGGTACATATTTATGATTATTTCAAGTTAGGGTTGTTGACTAATCCAAAACTAGTCATGTGAGACTAGAGAAAAGTTTGATGAAAATGCTAGTCTCTTGTTGTCAAAGTTAAGGAAGGTTTGCAGGTATGTGATCATATACACTAGGTCTAGTACAGAGTTACAAATCAGATTTGGATGATGAAATTGATGAGGGATTTTGGTTGAGGTACATGTTGGGTACATGGTTGAGACAAGTAGTTGATAAGTTGGCACATACATGAGGTGTATATTTGATGATGTTGGTACATCTTGATGATTCATAGTTGATGAGTAGTTGATACATGATTGGTACATAAATGGTACATGGTTGGATGCACGTGTTTATGGTACAGGTTGATTACAGGTTGTTTGGTACAGGTTGGTTCATGGTTGATGCACTTGTTTATGGTACAGGTTGATTACAGGTTGAGGTACAGGTTGATGCATGGTTGATGCATGGTTCAGGTTTATTGGTACATGTTGTTTGGTGTAGGTTTATTGGTATAGATTTACAACAACATATTTCAAAGTGATAGTGTGATAGTGGTCCCATCATTCTATTTCTACGTTGGGGCGGTTGGATGGGGAAAGGACAGGTGGTTGTAGTTGGAGAACATAGGGGGTTGTAGCCTTATTCTGGTTGTAGCCAGATAATTGGGGAGCTGGAGCTTCACTCAGGTTGTAGCCTGAGAAACTAGGGGGTTGGAGCCTCCTTCCTGTTGCAACTGGAAAACAAAGGAAGTTGGTGCTTCCAATGAATGTAATTCTTCAAGACATATAAGGAAAAACCTTATGTAGTTTTCTCCCGCTTTGGGTTTCCACGTAAAAAACTGGTGTATTGTGTATGTGTATGATTGCTCATTTGTTCATTGTTTATTTACTCTGTAGTTATTGGATGATAATGCTACATTGATATAACACTTGAATTGTATGGTTAAAAAGGATTAAATTTCTCTATTAATGATTCACGCTCCCTCTCAGTAATCCAACAATTGGTATTAGAGAAGGTTCCTTCATAAATCAGTTTAACCATTGAAAGGTAGATCATGGAGAGAAACAATTTGTATAAAAATGGAATACCACATTTTGATGGACAAAAGTATGCATTTTGGAGCATATGGATGAAGACATATATACAAGCACAGGGATTTGAAATTTGACAATCAATTGTAGATGGATACACAGTACCAACAGTTCCACCAATAAATGACAAAGCAGTGAAATTCGTTCAGAATAATTCCAAAGCCACAAATGCACTTATGAATGGTCTTGGTGAAACGATATTCACCAAAGTTGCACATTGTAAATCCACTTAAGAGATTTGGGACAAACTTCTAAATAATTATGAAGGAGATTCAAAAGTCAAACAAGAAAAGCTTCAAACTTACAAAGGTCAGTTCGAACAACTAAAGACGAAGGAAAATGAGAATGTTGCAACTTACTTCTTATGAGTTGATGAAACAGGAAATGCAATCATGGAATTGGGAGAAGAAATTCAAGAATCTGTAATTGTTCAAAAGGTACTAAGATCTCTTCCTATGAGATTTGACCTAATATATCAACACTAGAAGAAAGAGAAGATCTAAACTCAATAAGAATGGATGAACTACATGGAATATTCACAACATATGAAATGAGAACTGAATAGGAAAATCCAGATGTAAAAGAAGAAGCCTTCAAAGCATCCAAAAGATCAAAGCAAAAGGGAAAGCAACAAGAAAAAAAACATAGCAACAATAGTGACGTCTCGGAAGATGAGGAAGAAGTGGCCAACTTTTTCAAAAGACTGAACAAGGGAACCAACGACATGTATAGAGGTAAGCTTCCTTTAAATTTTTTTAATTGTGATGGTATTGGTCATTTTGCTAACAAATGTCCTCATAAGAAAAAGAGAAATGATGAAGGTTACTAAAAAAAAAAAACATATAAAGGCAAAAGAACCACAAAAAAAGTTGTCAAGAAAAGCTTATGCACCAAAGAAGACATCTCATCATCAAATGAAGATGAATTCAGTGACAGTGAGACAGAAATAGTTCTATTCATGGAAGTAGAAGACTCTAATAAAGAAGACTCCGAAGAAGAATATTAAGAAACCGAAGAAGAATATGAAGAAGCTGAAGAAGAAATTGAAGAGGTAGAAGTTGACTACCGAGAGGAATTTTTATGTGCCATAGAAGTTATCAGAAGAGAAAAGAGGAAAAACAGGAAGCTACAAGCGGATCTAGACAAGAAATAAGACACTCGTGAATTAGAACAAATGATCACAAATTTGAAGGTTCAAATTGAAGAAGATAAAAGAATTGAAGAAGCACTCAAAGAACAACTAGAAGGAAGAGACAAGATCATTGAAAATTTGGAAGCAGAGATTGTCACATTAAGAAAGGATCCTCAAAAGAAAAATATGCAGAACAACTCAAAATTTTTGAATGACATTATCAACAGTCAAAGGCCTAATCATGACAAGTCCGGACTTGGATACAATCAGACAGAAAATGGATCAAGCTCTAAAACAACAAAACAAGAAATATATCCAAAAATCTATGTAGAAACAATCAAAGGGGATAGGATGGTCTATAGAGAAAATTATAGGGACACTCCTCCACCAAGAAGATTCATATTTCAGAATCAACGACCGATAGAAACAGATAGGTATCAGGAAGAAGAAGGATTTATAAGAGGATCGCCTTTCAAAATATCTTCAACTCCTAGGTATCAAACTATATTTTTTGGTTTATGTTATGCATGTAATAATTTTGGACATAAAGATGTGAATTGTAGAGCTAACAATAGGAACATAAACAAATTTGAAATTCATACACAAAAGGGTTATCCAAGAAGGCCTAGTGAAACAAAGAGAAGAAGTTACAAGATGTTTGAATCATTAAGCACTGAAATGAAATTCTACAAGTGTAACAACTTTGGACACATGTCCAAAGATTGCATAATGACAATCACTCCTAGAGAACCACAACAGAAAAACAACAATCACATACAGGAACCTCAGAAAAGGACATGGATAAGAAAGTAGAATCAGTACGATAATGAAGAATGCACACTCGCTCTACAAGCTAAGAAGAATAAAGGTGATTGGTATGTTGACAGTGGTTGTTCAAAACACATGGTAGGTGATAGAGACAAGTTTCTTACATTAATAAAGGAAAGAGATGGATCAGTCTCCTTCAGAAATGATGATTCAACTAAAATCATTAGAAAAGGCACAGTCAGAATTGGGAACAAGAATATAAAAGAAAAAAATGTTCTACTAGTAGAATATATGAAACATAATATTCTAAGTGTGAGTCAAATGTGTGACCAAGGTCATAAATTTACTTTCGATTCACAAAAGTGTGAGATAAGAAAAGAAGGTTCAGGAAAATTGATTGCTACAGCTGCGAGAATTTCAAGCAACATATATTTGTTAAGTGAAATTGGAAATGAAAAGTGTTGTCTAGGAAAGGAAGATGAAATTTGGATATGGCATAGAAGAATGGGTCACATACATTTTGATAACCTTGTCAAATTCATCAAAAGAGAAGTAGTCATAGAAATTCCCTAGATCCCAAAACCAATCAACACTTTATGCAATCATTGTCAACAAGGAAAGAAAACAATGACCATGTTCAAATCAAAGGAATATTCAACAACAAGACCACTGGAAATTGTGCATACTGATCTAGTTGGACCAACTACAACAAAGGGTTTAAAAGGTGAGAAATACTTTATGTTATTAGTTGATGATTATATAATAATGATTACAGTTTTCTTTCTCAAGAATAAGTCAGAAGCTTTTGAAAACTTCAAGATCTACAAGGAAATGGTTGGAAATGAAATGGATTCAAAAATCAAATGCTTGAGATATGATAATGGAGGGGATTTCACTTCAAAGGAATTTATGGAATACTACAAAAGTCATGGAATAAAAAGACAATTCTCCATTGCTAGGACACCTCAATAGAATGGATTTGTTGAAAGAAAGAACATGACAGTACAAGAAATGGCTCGAACAATGCTAATGGATTCCAAATTGACAAATATTTTTTGGACACAGGCAATGCATACAACAGTTCACATTCAAAACAGTGCAATGCTCAGAAACAACACTGACAAAACTCCCTACAATCTATGGAAAGGAAGACCAACAAATGTGAAGCACTTCATAGATTTTGGAAGCAAATGCTACATCAAAAGAGAATATGGTAGAATGGGAAAGTTTGACTCTCGTGTGGACAAATGAGTACTTGTTGGTTACTCAAGTACAAGGAAATAATACAAGTGTTACAACCTGATATTGAACAAATTTGTGGAAAGCATCAACGTAACAATTGATGAAATAGGTAGACAAGAATTAAAGGAAGAAGAAAATGAATCAATGGAACAACTTTACGAAGAAGAAACAAAGGATGAAAAAGAAGTAGAAGGGGAAGATGAAGAGGATCCGACAGAAGAAGAATAGAAAGTTCAACAAATGCCTCCAAATACACCTAGCAGATGAGTATGGAAGAATCATCCTTCAGATCGGATTATCGGAAACAAAGATGCAGGAGTTGAGACTAGAAGAAGAATCTGTTCACCAGAACAAATGCACATAGCACTCTCATCTACAATTGAACCAACCTGTTTTGAAGAGGCCAACAAGGATGAATTTTGGAATAAGGCCATGGATGAAGAATTGGATCAAATAGAGAAAAATGACAGTTGGGAATTGGTTCCAAGACCAAAGGATAAGAATGTGTTCGACACAAAGTGGGTATATAGGAATAAATTGAATGAAGATGGACATGTTACAAGGAACAAAGATAGATTGGTATGTAAAGGATATGCACAGGTTGAAGGAATTAACTTTGAAGAGACATTTGCCCCAGTTGCCAAAATGGAAGCAATCTGATTGTTTTTAGCTTATGCATGCTCCAAAAATATTAAAGTGTATCAGATGGACGTATAATCAACTTTTATGAATGGGGAACTTGAAGAATAAGTCTACACTGAACAACCAGACGGATTTCAGTTTTCAGAGAACACAAATTATGTGTGTAAATTAAAGAAGGCCTTGTATGGTCTAAAACAAGTTGCTATAGCATGGTACTCTAGACTGGATAAATATCTACAGCAGGAAGGGTTCAAAAAAGGAAGTGCCGACAACAACCTCTATATCAAGGTAAGTCAATATAGTATTTTATTAATTGAAGTTTATGTTGATGATATTATTTTTGGTAGTGATGATGACAGGTTAAGCTAGACATTTGCAAAGGATATGTAGAATGAATTTGAAATGTCATTACTTGGAGAACTATCCTTCTTTATGGGACTTCAGATATGTCAAAGCAACCAAGGAATTTTTATTTCTCAAACCAAGTATATCAGAGAAATGCTAAAGAGGTTCGGAATGGAAGATTGCAAACCAATTATCACTCCCATGCAAACCAGTTGCAAGTTGAGCAAAGATGATGATTCAAAGTCTACAAATTGGAGGCAATACATGTCAATGATTGGAAACCTACTATATGTGACAACATCCATACCATATGTAATGCAGGCAATTGGACAAGTGGCATGGTTTCAAGCAGCACCAAAGGAATCACATGTATTAGCAGTGAAGAGGATTTTCAAATATCTCAAAGGAACATAAGATTTTGGATTATGGTATCCAAAAGGAAAGGATCTATCACTTATTGCCTACACAGATGCAGATTGGGAAGGTTGTATTGATGATCGATGAAGCACTAGTGGAGCAACGTTCTACTTGGGTGAGTGTTTAGCATAATGGCTAAGCAAGAAACACTCATCAGTATATTTATCTACATCCGAGGCAAAGTATATTGCAGCAACAACATGTTGTACACAGGTTCTTTGAATGAAACAAACTCTGAAAAATATACATCTTGAGTATGATGAGCCCATTCCAATCTATTGTGATAATACAAGCACCATCAGTATCTCAAAGAACCTGATGATGCACTCCAAGACGAAGCACATTCCAATCAATTATCACTTTCTATGGGAACCGATTGTATAAAAGAACATCAGAGTCGAGTATGTGGGCACAAAATTACAAGTGGAAGACATCTTTACAAAACCACTTCCACAGGAAGCCTTTGAGTATCTTCGCCAGAGAATCAGAGTTATTTCTACTCCAAAATGAATTATTTTGAATGCTTATCTTATATGTCTTAGATGTACATGAGGAAGCACCATAAAGAGGACAATTCAGTTAAGGGGAGCAGCCCCAGATGGAAAAATACCTTTTCCATTGATGACAAAGGGGGAGAGATTTATCAAATGCAGAGGATAGAGGCATGGTTCTAGGGGGATCATGAGCGATATAAATTTATTATTACATCATAGTGTTTCCATAAATTCCAAAGGGGGATATTATTGATTAAGTTTGGTTGGCATTGATGTCAACCCTTGAAGGAAGTTGGAGAACCCAGTTTTGGGTAATGGACCCAAGTTTGTTTGATGGATAATGGTATGAGTTTTGATATATTTGCAGGTAATACTATTCTATATGGATATTACATGTCATTCCATTTCTAGTGGTATGTGTAACGTCACATAACTCCTCACGGTTAGAGAGTTATGGCCATGTGAAGTTGGAGAACCCTCATGAGTCATCTAGAAGCCCCAAAAGGTCAAAGTAGTCAAAGTGGTTTAAGATATTTTTAGAAGGTGAATAATAAAGTGAAGTGATGAGTGTACTATAATTCAAATTGAATACAAAATAAATTATTTAAATAATAAAGTTAATGAGGAAATTACTAAGTTGACAAGTGGTTAGAAGTGGGTTAGCCCTAAAATAAGGAAAGTGGTTTAAGATGGTTAGAAGGTAACCCCTTGAGCTAAAGTGAAGTGATGAGCGTACTATAAGTCAAAGTGGATACAAAATAAATTATTTAAATAATAAATTTAATGGATAAATTACTAATTGGATAAGTGGTTAGAAGTTGGTTAACCCTAAAATAAGGAAAGTGGTTTAAGATGGTTAAAAGGTATCCCCTTGAGGAAGCTACATGAAAGTATAAATAAGAGGCAAGGCTCTCTCATTTTATATCACAGTTGATCATATTGAATATATACAGGTGAATGAGGTAACCAAAAGATATCTAAGACAAATTTTAGAGAAAAGGTGAAGTAAAGATGGCTGAAATTCAAGGGAGGATAAATTCTTTTGATGATGCTTTCTAAGGTATATTATTTATAGGTCATCTCACCATTTTCGCAATAACTTTTTTTATAGAATTATTCTGACTGTGCAATTTATAGGCCATTTCTAAAACATATCCAAATAGTTGTGGTACAAATTTCAGCTTGTGGGTCAATGTATTTTTGGAGTTACACTCCGTGGAAAATAGGGTTTGTGGATAGTCCTGAAACTAGTCTAAAATAGGTGTTTTGGGTAAAAATTTCATAACTTCTTCATAACAGATACAAATTAAGTAATACAAAATGTGTTGGTTAGAGTACAGTCTGTAGTATTCTTTGTAAAATTTTCAGATACATACAACAAATATTTAGTGCGGGGCATGCTCTACAAGTTCGCTCTCTAGAATAAGCCAGAATTCAACAAGGTGTGCCATTTTTGCTATAAATATTTTATGAGAGGTTCCAAGTAGTGAAACCAGGAGGAATTGCGTAAAACACATTGAAGAACATTGTGTATTGTTTTCAGATATTTATTCATTACAGGTACATAGTTATGATTATTTCAAGTTAGGGTTGTTGACTAATCCAAAACTAGTCATGTGAGACTAAAGAAAAACTTGATGAAAATGCTAGTCTCTTGTTGTTAAAGTTAAGGAAGGTTTGCAGGTATGTGATCATATACATCAAGTATATTACAGAGTTACAAATAAGATTTGGATGATGAAATTGATGAGGGATTTTGGTTGAGGTACATGTTGGGTACATGGTTGAGACAAGTAGTTGTTGAGTTGGCACATACATGAGGTGTATAGTTGATGATGTTGGTACATATTGATGAGTCATAGTTGATGAGTAGTTGATACATGATTGGTACATACTTGGTATATGGTTTTATGCACTTGTTTATGGTACAAGTTGATCACAGGTTGTTTGGTACAGGTTGGTGCATGGTTGATGCACTTGTTTATGGTACATGTTGATTATAGGTTGAGGTACAGGTTGATGCATGGTTGATGCATGGTTCAGGTTTATTAGTATAGGTTGTTTGGTGCATGTTTATTGGTAAAAGTTTACAGCAGTATATCTCACGGTGATAGTGTGACAGTGGTTCCATCATTCTACTTCTACGTCAGAGTGGTTGGACGGGGCAAGGAAAGGTGGTTGTAGCCACCTTCCGATTGTAGCCGGAGAACATATGGGGTTGTAGCCTCCTTCTGGCTGTAGCCAGATAATTGGGGAGTTGGAGCTTCCCTCAGGTTGTAGCCTGAGAAACTAGGGGGTTGGATCCTCTTTCCAGTTGTAGCTGGAAAACAAAGGAAGTTGGTTCTTTCAGTGAATGTAATTCTTCAAGACATATAAGAAAAATCATTCCATGGTTTTCTCCCGCTTTGGGTTTCCACGTAAAACATTGGCGTACTGTGTATGTGTATGATTGTTCATTTGTTCATTGCTTATTTACTCTGCATTTATTGGATGGTAATGATACATTAATATAACACTTGGATTATATGGTTAAAAAGGATTAAATTTCTCTATTAATGATTCACCCCCCCTCTCAGTAATCCAACACAGAGTTGTGGCTCCAGGAACTTCAAATTCCAAAATGGAGTCTTCATTTTCTTATGTACAAATGTACATTCAATATTCTTCAAAAATTTTAAAACTTTGTGGGTATCCTTCCCATATAGATTCCTCATACTACCATGTATTATCTTCAGGACCGTAACATATCCATTGAATCTTTACCAAGCTGATGGATTTGTTCCTAAGCACTTTGAATTTCCTGTCTAAGATGCGCACTAGTTCCACTCGAAAATCCCCTTCCTGTTTTACCTGGATCACATTCTAATCAATCACATGATTAGGGTTATGTATATTTTATTTTAATAAAGACACATGGAACACTATATATTCTCATGGGTACAGGTAATGATAGAATTATGCAACTGACCCTATCTTTCCTAAGATCTCAAAATTCCCACAATATATCACTGCCAACTTTAGGTAGCTTCCCAATTTCAACGAGATTCTCTTGGATTTTACTTTTAAAAACACATGCTCTCCCACTTTGAATTCTCTATGTGTTCTCCTTTTATCCGCATATCTCTTTGTTGGAAATATAACTGAGAGGGGGGTGGGTGAATCGGTTATGTATATAAGCTTGAAACTTTTCCTTTTATTTTTTGATTCGTTCTAGATTATTATTTAAAGTGTTGTCGATAACTTACCATGCATATATATACAATGTTTGATCAATCAACAAAATACACAGAGACACTGATTTTCATGGGGAAACCCATAAAGGTGAAAACCTCTTCTTCTTAGGATGTCAATCAAGCTCCAACTTTCATGTACATCACAGTCTTTGAGCTCCAACTCAAATATGAGGTTACAACCTCTGATAGAAAGCTACAAATTGCAGAGAGCACCAAATATTAGATTTATCTAGCACCAACTACATGGAAGCACCAACTCCCAGATTTCTCTAGCACCTACTAGATAAAAGCACCAACTCCGAGAATATTTTCTAGCACCAACTATAATTTAGAGGACTGCAATCCTCCCTAGCACCACCCTACCACCTTGAATGAATCTTACAAAACTGTACTTACTTTCTCTATCTATGATATGGTTTGTTACATCTCCATGTCTCCTCTGGCTTCTTCATCTTCTATACTATGTTCTTCTTCTACATCATTCAGCTTCTATGCTTTGCTCTTTTTCCTCTTGCGCTCAACACCACCATTGTTCAGCTTCTCTTCTACCTTTTATACTTTGTGTTGCCTCTGCATACTCTTTATTGCACCACGAATCTCTCCTTCAGATTATGCATTGCGTCTCATCCTGCCCACATGCATCACCATCGAAAAAGCATGCTCTCTTTTCTGTTCTACATGTCTTTCTCACCTCGAGTCCTCTACCTAATCATCATCTGAACTCTTCATCTTCCCTGGCGGTTATTCTAAATATGTTCATCATTAGCGGGCATTATACTGAGATTCTCTAGATTCTCTAGCAGTTGTAACTCTTTGTATTTTCTCATATTTATAGTCAGTCGTTTTTTGCTTCTTTGGATTCTAAGCCCCTTCCTTCACGTGACCACCGACAGTGACCAAACGCCTATTCAAAAGGCACTTCCCAATCTCGATCTAGTGAGTGCTAGCTCCATTTCTCGATATGACCTTGGGCGAAGATCTCATGTGACCACGATATTGTGGGCATGTCCAAATGCGGTTTGAGGGAAACCCACTTTTCGCCCCGCAATTCACTACATAGCTCCACATTTCCTTTCTCCAGAACCGCGGTTTTGATTGCGACCCACCTTCAACATTGTAAATTTCGTGCACCTCAATCCCCGCAATGCGACAGGACCATCGATATCATGATCTTGACAATGCTCCTGAAATGATGGATTAGATCTAACCTTCTTAAATCAACGACTGTGATTGATTCTCGCCTTTCGGTCTTCGGGGGTTTCAACTCTAAAATATCTCTTTTCCCATATGACAATATTCTGGAGTGGAATATCTATTGACACCTATCTCCCTGAATCTACAGTCAAGATCTCCTTCGCGAGTCTGGCCTTCAGGACTTTCAATCCTGAAACTCTCATTTCTTCCGTATGAAAATATTTCAGAGTTGGTGATCTGCAGACACCTGTCCTCCTTAATCGATGACTCTGCCTTTACTTCGGGGATTTTACCTCTCAACTAGATCAATGGTCCTATGTCCCCTTTCTCGATCAACAGTTGAGATCTTCTTCGCTACTCTGGGCTTCGGTGATTTCAATTCTCAACCTTCACACTCTCGCATAATTATTTTAGTCTGAGTCCACAGATTCTTGCCACGTGTCCTCCTCAAATCAGTGGTCCTCGTTTACTTCGGGACTTCATCCTTTGGGATATTCAACTCCTCTACACTTGATTTCTCCCGGAGTACACGATCTGTTGACATGTGTCCTTCTGTAGATTGACGGTCCTCAGCTCCTTCGGCTCTTCGAGACTTTTGGATGATCGCTGCTTCACTCTCCTCCAGAGTGGTCACCTTTTGAATAAGTCATAGGCAGTGGAGACCACTTGCTGTCGGTTAACACTTCCACTTACACTGTCCTTCCACTGAACTAAATCAATAGTTGATAATGCACCCGAAGTGATCTTCAGATCGGACGACTGAGAGAGACTTCAGACCTTTGTCCTTCGGGACTTCGGGACTTTTAACATCTTTTGGTGATGAACCTTCCGAAGTAGATATCCTAGAGTGACATAGATTGATTACGTCAATTGTTGACATGGAACGAGCCAATTTCCTATTGACACTTATCATCATCCGATTATTCCATGTGTACTTACTAACGTGGTCTTCCACATGTCCTTGATGACATGGTCTACCACATGTCATTGCTGAGGTGGTTTGCTGACGTGGGTGAGATGTGTAGACAGTGTAGTGGAGGTGGAGGCATAGTGCGGTAGTGGAGTGTGACGTGTAGAGGGTAGTGGAGTGTGACGTCAGAGTGCAGAGGTGGTATGTATGAGTGGTTTGGTGTTTTTCTTGGAGGGGGGGTTAGGCGGTAACTGGTAATGAACGAGGGGGGTCCGAGTTGACAAGAAAGTGACATGTATGAGGGTCTCACATGAGAAATAACACCAAGTCAGACCCCCCCAATGGTTGAAGGAAGAAAGGTTGGGGGATTTTGATATGCCTTGTCGACCATATATCTGAGTGCCTGATTATCAGCCGCTGAGATTAGCGTTCCCTCTAACTTATCCTGTCCTTCCACTTATTTTCATCTGACGACTGACGAAAATTCAGGTGATCGAGATCTCAGATCTTAGGCCTTGCTTATCATGTCCTTCCACTTAAATCAATATGATGGTTGTTGGTCCTCTGGATTGGTGATCCAATGACCACTGTCTCTCTTCCTCCTGAGCTTCTGATCTCTTCAATTTAGAAGGTTTTCTAAGTGTTCACGGGTCTCGACCTTTGCTCCTTCTGCGAGTCCATCTCTTGGAACTCGTCTGTAATTCTAGAAACCGCTATCTCTTCTGAGCTTTCTCTTCTTCTACGCTCTCGAGGTTTGGTTCGTTGTTGTTCTTTCCATCAATGACAAGCACATTCTTCCTGTAAACATGCCAACAATCTCCCCCTTTGGCATTGATGGAAACCCTGAAAGGATGCACTATTTTTCTTAGACATCCAACTGTAGCATACAGACAACACCTTTTTCTCCTTCTTTGACATCAATGTCAAAGAAAACAGAGAGTGACTTTGTTCTCCCCTTGATCAGGTATACTAGAATCACTCTCCCCCTGATCAGATAGACTATTTTAACTTGATAACAGGGTCACGCCCAACTTCTGGCATAGATACTCAAACTGAGCTTTTGCAAGTGGTTTAGTGAAGATATTAGCAATCTGATCTTTGGATGGAATGTAATGCAAAGAAACAATAGTGTTGGTTACCTGTTCCCTCAAGAAGTGATACTTGATGGGTATGGTCTTAGTCTTGGAGTGAAATACAAGATTCTTTGACACACTAATTTCACTAGTATTATCACAATGAATTGGGATCCATGAATTATACTTTACCTCCAAGTCTGCAAGTGTCTGAATCATCCATAATACTTAGGTACAATAAGTGTCAGCTGCAATGTATTCAGCTTATGTAGTTGATAAGGAAATGGAACCTTTTTTCTTGCTCGACCATGCTACAAGAGAATATCCTAAGAAGAATGCACCACCACTCATGCTTTTCCTTTCATCCACACAGTTATCCCAATCAACATCTGAATAGACTGATAGTTGAAAATTCTGATTCCTCAGATACCATAAGCCATAGTTCATTGTTCCTTTCAAGTATCTGAATATTGTTTTGACAGCTAACAAATGACTCTGTTTAGGTGCATATTGATACCTTCCTACCATTCCAACAACATGCATTATGTCTAGACGGGATGTTATGATGTACAATAGGCTTCCTATCATAGACCTATATGAACTTTGATAAACATCAGGTGAGTCATCATCCTTTCTTAACTTGCATCTAGTGACCATAGGTGTGCTCATAGGTGTAGAATCTTCCATTTGAAACCTTTTCAACATTTCTCTTAGATATTTCTCCCGAGAAAGAAATATTCCTTCAAACCTCTGGGTAATTTGCAGACCAAGAAAAAATGACAGTTCCCCTATCATAGACATTTCAAATTCAGACTGCATGTCAGAAGAAAACTATTGTACCAATGAAACATTATTTCTTCCGAAGATGATGTCATCTACATAGACCAACACAATGAGCAAATCATTACCCTCTGTTTTGACATATATATTGTTGTCAATTGTTCCTCTCTTGAACCCTTTGTCTTGAAGATACTTATCCAGTCTATAATACCAGGCATGAGGAGCTTGTTTCAACCCATATAAGGCTTTCTTCAGCTTGCAGACATGTTGGATCATGTTTTCATTGATGCCAATGGTTTGATTATTTGGGATATTGTTGGATCATATCTCATTGATGTAAATGGTTTCGTTTGATTGATGTCATTGATTGATGTCAAGTAATTGATTGATTGATGATTGATGAACAATGAATATGAATTGATGAGAATGATAGATGTCCAAGTGGAAACCGATTGATATGATGCCCTTGATGAGAATGATAGATGTCCAAGAGGAAACCAATTGATAAATATGGATCATTGATATGATGCATTGATGAATATGGATCAATGAGTTGTCATTGATACATGATGCATAGTTGATATATATGATGCAGTGGTGAATTGATGCAAAGATGAATCATTATTGTCTTATCATGGTTGATAAGGTGCACAAATGGATGAACTCCAAAGTGGTCCCCTTATGGTGAAAGCCCTCACGGGAAGACACTTTACAGATTGAGTTATCCCAGAAGAATGGTTGGAGGACCCATGCTTTCATGTGGATTAATGAGATGAAGATCAATGAAGTTGTTGGTGAAACTATCCTAGATGGATAGTGCTTGACATGTCATTTCCGGTGGTATGTGGAATATCACATAACTCCTCACGGTTTGAGATTTATGGCTCTACGAAGTTGAAGGACCCCCATATGATGGCTTGAAGCCCCAAAAGGTCAAAGAAGTCAAAGTGCTTGAAAAGAATAAATCATTATTTAAATGATAAAGTAAAGTGACAAAATCAAGAAAGATTATTTAAATGATAAAATGAAGTGACAAAATCAAGACGGAATATTTAAATGATAAAGTATTAAAGAACTTTCTATTCATGGAAAGTGGTTAACCCTAAAATAAGGAAAATAGGTTAAGTGACCTAAAAATGGGTTAAGTAACCTAAAATGGGTTAAGTGACCTAGAAGATGAAAGAATAAATAAGAAGCTAGGATCTCTTGTAAAATGCACATTTGGTAAGAATCCTTTTTGTGGATCAATGGAGAGCTTATTGTGAATATCTTGTGGAGTATTGATGGAGAGATTCTTGTGAGAGCATCCTATTGGTGTGGATATATTGAGCATGATTGAAGATCTATTTTGAAGAAGAGAGCGAGAGGAGGATCTCATGGACACATCAAAGTTTCGGCAATGTCGAAGATCTTGACGGAAAAAGTATCAGATTCACATAAAACCCTATTTTCTGATGTCCACGTGGGATGTCTGTGTATAGGGTGCATGTACACGCGGTTTGGTTGTGTATAGAGTGAGTGTACACGCGGGCTGACTGTGTACAGGGAGCGTGGAGTGGATAAAATCATGGATATTTTTGTTTGAACTGGTGCCAAGCTCTTGGATGATGAGGCAGGTTCCAGATCTGCATTCTATGGCCTCAGATCTATCACTGAGACACTGATATGGTTACATTATTGTCTTGATGGATACTATTATTTGATGTGTTGTGAATGCTTAGGGAATTCTTGGTATGGCTTCTATAATGTGGATCAGTTTGGTTGATTTGGTTGATGGAGTGAGAAACACTCTTGTGATTCAGTAGTGACATGATTGCTATGGTATACTAGTTATTTATACATGATTGAGATAGAATTCATATTGATTTGTTGTGGAGAATGAGCAAGCTATTGGAGAGGTTGGATGTGTTGTGACTGGTTGTGGGTCAGTTTGGATAGTGGAAGACAGAAGAGAAAGTGATTGCAGGTTTCATAGGATCTGAGCATGTGAAGAAAATAAAAACCCTAGTTGCTTAGAAGCATACGCTTGTTGCATTATACACTGGCCATGTTCACACGCGGGCTATAGTGAGCCAGGGTGTGTGCACACGCGGGATGCACTACTGACAAGTCATGTACCTGTTAACAGATTGATATCTGTTGAGGATTTTTGCCCCATCTCAGTTGGTGTTGAGGGTGTAAGTTGAGTCTTGCATTATAGAGAAAGTGATCTTATAGTGTTGTACTCTATTTAGTTGTTGTTGATAAACCCCAAGGATTGTAGTCCGTAATAAAAAGAAAATTGTACATATGTCTTGTTTTCTTTGTGTTCATTATGGTGATGACTTGTTGATGATATATTGTTGATATATGTTGTTGATATGTGCTCACATCTAACTAGTTATAAATGACATCAATGGGTAATGAATAAATGTTGAATGATAATTGATGAGTTTTTGTGCAGGAGGGAAGTTTTGGGAAAAATAGCCCCACACTCATTCGCCCCCTCTCTAAGTGTGGTAGGTGTGTCCAACAATTGGAATTAGAGAGGGCCTTCACTACAAGCCTTAACAAGCTTGAAGGAGATCCATAGACACACACATTTATGATGAAGTTCCAATCCTTGATGAGGAAAACTATTCTACTTGGAGAATAGAGATGAGAGTGTATTTGAAGACAATGGGAGTAGCTATTTGGAAGGAAACCATTGGTGGATATGTTCCGTTGAATAACAAGTCAAAGTTTGCAGCTCAAAGGGAAGGAAATAAGAATGATGCATTGGCTCTCAAGACAATTCTTAGTGGACTCTCAAGCCCTATCAAAGAGAGCATGGGACAATGCACTTCCACCAAGGATCTTTGGCTAAAGCTAGAGGAGACATATCAAAGAAAGGAAGAGAAAGAAGAAATTGAAGACCACTCCATCAAGATCATCAAAGGTAAAGAATCATCAAAAAATCTTGAATGCATTATTTCTAAATGTGTTTTTGAAAACATTTCAAGTGAAGATAAAGAATCAAGTGATGATAGCACAAAGGAAGATCTTGAAGATGAAGGCAAAGAATTATGTGTTGATGTTGGAAAAAAGGAAGAAAGTGAAGATACTTCAAATGAAGGTAAAGAACCCTCTAAAGCCCTTGATTGCAATAATGATGATGATGAATTTTTCTCTACAAGCGAAGAAGAAGATGCAGAAACAGTTTGTGTAAAGTTTGATGATATTTATCCCATGAAAAGAATAGAAGGAAATCTATTAAGACTTCAAAAGGAAATTGAAGAGGGTTTATATAGATATAGAAGTGATCATTATTATATAGACTATAACTATCTTTTATATAACACTAAGACGTTTCTTAGGAGAAGTCTAAGGCACATCTTGAAGTTAAAAGAAATGATCAAGGAACAAGAAGAGAGCAATAAGACTCAATTAGAAGAAAAGGAAGAAGAGGTCACAAGACTAAAAGATGGAAAAGAAGATATGAATGTAGAAGAAGAGATTAGTAAAAGTTTTGAAACTATTGTCCATCTCAAGACCCAAATTGAAGAAGCCAAAAGAATAGAGGGACTATTGAAGATTCAAATAAATGAAAAGGAAGATTCATGTTGCAAATTAGAAGCTGAAATTGTTGACCTTAGAAAGAAGGTGGAAAAGTCAAACATATTCTTGAATAGCTCAAGAATCTTGGATGAGATTTTGGAATGTCAAATACCATCATGTGATAAATCAGGTCTTGGATACAAAGGAGAAGATAAACATGTTGAAGCAAGCACCTCAAAGAAGCATGAGGTAAGTCCATCAAAGAAGGAAGACATTGTTGCAAAACAACCATCCACACAAGGCAAAGAAAATTTCAAAAGAACAAAGCAAGGAAGACATCAAGAAGCCATTCTTGGGACACCAAAGCAAAGGTATGAAAGTGTTTTTCATGGGTATTGTTATTCATGTAATGGATATGGTCACAAATATTTTGAGTGTAGATCTTATGAAAGAAGATATAATGGAAGAATCTCTAACACCATGAGGTGTTGGAGATGTGATCAAGTAGGACACATTTTTGTTCATTGTAACTCCATGAGATGCTATAGTTGTAGTGGATTTGGCCACAAATCCCAGGAGTGTTGGAACACAAGAAGAAAGTCCATGATGAGGACTTCACATAGGATGGCTAGAAGAAGGAATGAAGTAAGAAAGGGAGACATCTTTGAAAACATGGATACTCAGAGCTCAAGTTCTGAAGAGAAGGGTCATCTACAGAAGTGGGTGAAGAAGACAGAGCGGCCATATCAGAATGAAAGAATGAAGGGAAGTTCAAAAGTGTCATTTACTAAGGCACACGCAGGTAACAGTGGTGACAGTCGCATGTACACGCGTGTTGACCTTGAATAGGTCACATACACACGCGCTCAGTTGTGCAGCAGGCCGCGTGTATGTTGAAAAGCCTTGGGGAAAAGGCAATGCACATGGCTTGGAGTTTGATGTGATGGTATAACTCTGTATTCCAGGGTCTGACATTGTTTATTGTAGGTTCTGACAATGTTTGTTGCAGGTTTTCATGGTGATATCACACAATGGTATAATAAAAATAAATATTGGGTGCATGGAACTAACCCAAGAGTATGGATTGATTTTGATCTGCTGGGATTAATCATTTTGTGATGATGGTGGTGTACATGGCTGGTATATTTTATGATGTATTCTTGGAAGCGTATTTTGATATCATGGTGCATGCATTTTTCATATGGATCAGGCTACATGTTGAGACATACGGTTGGATGATTAGCACATGTTTTATGGAGGACTTGGCATACATGTATGGGACTCATCATTTTTTTTGGGTATTGGTGCATAGTAGTACACTCATATATGGTATTACTTGATTTTCACAACATTGGTATTTGTTTGATACATGATTGTGGCACTTGGTTCATGATGGAGACGTATCATGAGTGATATAATACATTGTTTGGCATGTTGGTAGATGCACATGGTTGGCATATTGGTGGATGCACATGTTTGGCATAATTGGTAGATGCACATGTTGGCATATTGGTAGATGCACATGTTGGCATATGGTGGACACATTTCACGGATGATATCTTTTGGCACATTGTTGATGTACATGGGTGTTGTGCATGGTGGGCACATCTTGGTACATGATGCACTTGGTGGATATATTGTTCATGATTCTCTATTTCATTATTGACATATATTTTGTTTCATGATGAATGGTATAGCACAAGTTTGATGCATGAACAGGTCCAAGGATCATCATATGGTAGCATATTGTTC
>ML777082.1:492856-505717 GCA_009831015.1 Picea engelmannii
GGGTGTTTCTCCTCCTAAACCACTTTCGTCGGTCCGGACCACCATGGTCTCGGAAACCTCTACTTCGGGTAGCCGTCCGATTCCATCTATGGTGACGATCAATGCTCCTTTCACACAGAGTGCGACGGGCCCTCCATTTCCATACGGGATGTCCGGCTATGATACGAACTCTGTCCTCACCTACTCCACTCAATAGACCTTGGGTCTGGGGACAGGGAGCTCAAACACTCCTTTGCAAGGGTCCATGGGGGGCATCTCATCCCCCTATAATGTTTTCCCTTACGTTGGGGGTCACATACCTCATTCGTCCCATTTGCTCAATAGTTCTCCCCAGCAATCCGTCGGGTCAAACATAAACTACAGCTTGTATGGAGTAGGCAGTCAAGGACCTCCTTCCCACACTACGTTAGTAGGTTCAACGTTTTTCTCTTTGTTGGGCAGTTTTGGTAACAATGCATTCTCGTCAATTGTCGTATCAGTCGAGGGAAATCCTGGTTATGGACAACAAAATCCTATGCAAGTTATTATTCCTACACAGGGGGAAAACACAAGAGTTCCCTCCTCACAAGGACCTTGTTATCCATGGTAGGGATCAGTACCCTCGTCAAGGATGTCGACTGGGGGAAAACCCTTCCATGGTAAATGGAACCCCAGGAAAGGCTCAGTACCTATGCCCATCATATCGGCAGGGGGCAACCCTTTCCAGAATCCTTGGAACACATCGCAGGGAGCAAGCCCCACCCATCCCTCAATGTCCAATTACGAGAGTTAGTCGATGATGTCTCAACAAGAAAAGTATCTGTACATCGGCCACGACCATGTTATTTACCAAAACCCTAGTTAGCAACCTAAATTTTCCTGGCAACTTGGTGCCAGCCAAACTCCAGGCTCCTTTTTCCCTATATATAGTCAACATCCCAAACTACCATTTCTAGAAACTTTACATTTGTCAGACTTGACAAGGTTATTAAATGACTCAATCTATCACGATACGCATTGGCCTCCCATGCCAACGAAGTTTCCCTCGAACATTCTGAAGTTCGAAGGTAAGCCTAATGAAGATCCAGGTGATCATGTGACCACCTTTCACCTATGGTGCTCATTGAACTCATTACAAGACGACTCCGTCCAGTTGTGTCTGTTTCAACGCACTCTTATTGGGAGTGTTGCGAAATGGTACATCGAGCTCGACTGCTCAAGATACTCTACTTCTGGAGAATTGGAAATGGCTTTTCTAAACCATTTCCAACTACCTGTGAGACATGATTGTGGCACTGAATTGCTGGCCAACTTTGAGAAATAAAAGGTTGATCATATCTCAAATCACATCCAAGAATGGCGGTGTAGCAAGAGTTTGATAAAATTACCAGTACCATCGGCTTTCCTACTGGAGTGGTTCCTTAAGTCTTTGGTACCTCAGTTATCCAAGGACATTTCAATGTCAGGAGTGTTTTCCGAGGAAGACTCAATCATGAGAGCTCAACATATTGAATTGATATACTCTCAGTCTAGTTCTTTACTAGGTTTTTCCAGATGCACCACGGTCTATCCTTGACAAGACCAGACATAAGTCTGGACCACATTTCGATGGTATTGTTGGTTCAGTAGAAGAGAAGGCCACTAATCAACTATCAAATCAATTGCAACAATTGTCGATACAGCAGACAATGGCCAGCCAGACCCCTGTCTCGACTACTCCCCCTACTCAAACATCGGATGTACATAGTGTGAAATCGACGAACCTGAAGGCCAACCAGCAGCCTGACGACAAGAAGAAACAATGAAATAAGGGTAAGGGGGATAATAAACACACCAACAATGCTGGCAGGGAAAACACAGAGAAAAGAAAGTTGAAGTATCTGTGTAACCTTTGCACGGAAGACCACCCGACTCACCTGTGCCCTCGGCTTGTGGAGGCCCAAAAGTTACTGGCGCAATAGCAACCTATTGTGTTAATGAACCCATTTCCTCATGGGAAAATTTTAACTCAAGCCTCTTCGAGCGTGAATGGGGGCAGTCAGGGAACCCCTTTGTCTTCTATTAATCCTTCATTCACAAACATTTATATGATGAAAGGTGATGCCTACATAGCGACTAGGACAAATGATTACGGAATGCCAAACACTGATGAAAAGGGTAAAGAATCCAAAAACCCATTTGTTCCTCTCCAGATTGAGAAAATGATGGGTGAAACAATGACACACATTCCTAAAGGGGCATTCAAGAAATATTCTTACAATCCAAACACGAGGGTCGCCCCGAATTACTCTGTGGTAGAGGATTTTTCACAAACCCCTTGCGCGATATCTACTTTGGAGGTCCTCCAGAGCTGCCCTTCACAGAGAAAGGCTCTGTTAGCTGCCTTAGGATATGCTAAGACTTGTAATCCGGGAACAATCATGCTTGATATGACTGACTTGAAACATCTCCTCCCATACCACGTGGCATTTCAGATAGTAGTGGATTACACCACGAAAACTTTTACCCGGAATATTTTTCACATAGTGGTTGATGAGGGCACCTCGACATGCATGATGTCATTGGCATGTTGGAAGTCCATTTTCCAACCCTCTTTGTCTCTATCACCTACTATTCTTACTACTTTTGATGGACATTCGTTCAGACCACATGGAATCATTCCTTCTTTCGTCGTGCCGCTAGGAGGAAATACCGTGTGTGTCGAAGTAGAAGTGGTCGATGTGCCTCTTGACTACAACCTCTTGTTAGGAAGGAGTTGGACCTATTCTATGCATGCAATGGTCACCACATTTTTCAGGGCTTTGTTGTTTCCAGACGAGGGTCAGATCGTGTCCATTGATCAATTGTTTTTCTTCTGTCCCGACCCTTCATTGAGGGCTTCCACAGTCTCGATAATTGATACCCCTCAACCCAGTGTTTTCAATGTAGAGGTTGGTTTGCGCCCACCTTTGATGGGTACTTTCTATTACCCACCTCCTTTCGGCGATGTCAAGTTCATATTGGTTGTCCCTGACCATCCTAAGGCTGAAATCTTTCACATGTCGTCATTTTGTATGACTTATTTAAACTATCTGTGGACTCTTCCTTCCCCATCGGCCACAATGGAAGGGACAGGACACCATGGCATGGATATGCCCTTGTCAGTGGTAGAAGTTGCGTACTCTATTGTCCAACAAGCTTCGACCAACCCTGATCTGACTCCCGCACAAGAGTTAGATCCAGTTCTAGAGCCTATTTGGGCTCAATATTTCCTTGCCACTACTGATTCTTTAGACTTTTTCTTTCCCTCTGATGAGGTGATTATAGAGGCACTGACTGGTCCAGACAGACCCTGGGATGATCTCCACCACAGATCTTATTTTCTCCCAGAGTTAAGAAAAATAGAGGTAGGAGAATTCATGTTGACTATGACTGGAGATAGGTCTTGTCCTATTAATCCTCTAGCTACGCACGTAGTTCATGCCGAGCGTAATATGGAAACCATCACTGAAATGATACCTATTAACATCTCCAGAACCCCTGACATCATGGATAATGTCTTCATCAGAGCAGACTTCTCCCTCGAGGAGATTTGAATCTACACTGATTTATTTAAAGAATTCTGTGATGTTTTTGCCTGGTCTTACGAGGAAATTCCAAACATAGATCCAAGAATTGTCGAACATGAAATAACGACTTATCTTGAAACCAAGCCATTCTGGTAGAAGCTTTGTCTAGTTAATCCTCAGAAAGAATCATCTATTAAGGCCGAAGTAGAGAAACTGCTCAAATCTGGTCTCATCTACCCCATTCAATTGACTCAATGGGTGTCAAATATCATTTTAGTCAACAAAAAGTAGGGAACGATTCACGTATGTATGGACTTCTGTAATTTGAACAAGGCATGTCCCAAGGATAATTTCCCCACCCCATTCATTGACCAAATCATCGATGAGTGCATGGGATGAGAGGAATTTTCCTTCATGGATGGTTTTTTAGGATACAATCAGATATAGATTAAGCCCGAAGACCAACCTAAAACAACTTTTATCTGTCCACGTGGTACATTTTCTTATTGGAGGATGCCTTTTTCCCTCAAGAATTCTAGATCCACTTTTCAACGGGCCATGTCTTTTCTTTCCATGATCTCAGACACATAGTCGAGGCTTATCTCAATGATTTAGCATCACGATCTCGTAAGAGAGGTGATCATCCCACGCACCTCCAACTTATCTTTGAGAGATGTCACTACTATCAAATTCGCTTGAATCCTAACAAATGTAGTTTTTGTGTGATGTCGGGACATCCCTTAGGTTTCATATTTTTGACAACAGGGATCATGGTCGATCCTCTAAAGGTTGAGGTGATAGTTCAATTTTCTCCCCCATGCACAGTCCCTCAGCTTCAGAATTTACATGGAAAATCCAACTTTCTTTGACGTTTTATCTCAAACTATGCCGAGATCACTAAAGGGTTCATGCATTTTTTGAAAAAGGAATTTCCTTTCTATTTGGATGAAGCCGCTCAATGCTCTTTTGAAGCATTTAAATGCACCCTCACGCTTGCCCCTCTACTTCGGCTGCCCAATTATAATAAATATTTCTTATTGTACTTGGTCGTGGCAGAGTCAACCATTGGTATGGTCTTGGTTCAAGAGGACGATATTCTTGAAGAGTATTTGATTTATTACCTGATCCAAGGCCTGGTTGGACCAAAACATAACTACTCCCATGTTGAGAATATTGCATTGGCAGCATTCCATGTTTTCCAACGATTCTGTCATTATATTTTGCTTCGTAAGACCACCATCATTGTTGTTGTGAATTCATTCCAATACGTGTTGACACGATGCGTAATTGACAGAAAGATCAGTAGATGTATTGTTATCCTTTAAGAATTTGACTTGGATTTTGCTTCTGCGAAATCTAAAAATTCATTGGTCTTTGCGGAACTTATCTCAGAACTTTCAGTCGAATCAGGCGAGGTTACGCCCGAAGAATCACCGATTAAAGGAGACATTTTTTCTGATTTCATCTTCGGACCACTGGAATGGAGATATACTAGTCTATCTCTAGACTTTGAAGTTCCCCGCCTCTACTTCTCGGGATGAGCGTCGACTTATACGCCATCAGAAAAAAAAACTATCTCATACTCGAGGACACTTTGTATCGTCGAGGTGTAGATTGCATCCTTCACCGGTGTCTCACTCATGAAGAAGAGGAACTCGTGCTTAATGACTTCCACACTAGAGAATGTGGTGGTCATTTGTATGGGTTGGAAACATCCCAAAAGATTCTATGATCAGGTTACCTTTGGCCGACGTTGATCAAAGATTGCGTTGAATCGGTCAAGAAGTGCCACCTGTGTCAGATCTTCTCTCGGAAGATGAGGGCACACCTCGCACCCATGTTTCCCATCATTACAGTTGGTCCCTTCAGCAAGTGGGGGATTGATTATACTACATGGCACCCAGCTTCAGTCAGGGGGCATATTTATATCATCGTAGCGGTACACTACTTCACAAAGTGGGTCGAGGCTATGCCAATGTTCAAAGATGATGGAGAAACAACAACTCTCTTTAATTTTAACTAGATAGTAGAAAGGTTCAGCATCCCAAGAGAGATTGTCACTAACCATGGCAGTCACTTTCAGAACAAAATGATGTATGAGTTTAACATCAAATCTTGGGTTGAGGCAAGAACATTCATCACTCTACTACCCACAAGAAAATCGTCAGGTGGAAGCTATGAATAATTCCCTCAAGACTATTATGTAGAGAACGATCAATTTGGCCAAGTCAAATTGGCATTTGATGGTGTACTCGGCATTGTGGGCCTACCGAATGTCTGTAAAGACTGCAACTAGTTTCTCACCTTTTCAACTCATTTACTATCTAGAAGAAGTCTCGCCTATAGAGTGTCAGATCCCATCTCTAAAGTTGGCAGTACATTTATCTCCAGACACTTCACCGTTTGAGGAACGCTTATTATATCTCGAGCAGCTCAATGAACAATGTCATGACACAGCCTTGGCTAATGAGGCTCACAAGAAAAAATTCAAGTGTCAATATGATCGGTTCGTTCGTCCTCAGATTTTCTCTGAAGGAAACCTTGTCCTAGTCTACGACCAAGATAAGGATCCTGTGGGGGCGGGCAAGTTCAAACCCATGTGGTTCGGACATTTCATTGTGAAAGAGGTATTAAATAAGGGCGCTTATCGTCTAGTTTATTGTGAAGGAAAAGATTTGGCGGAGCCTAGAAATGGGATCTAGCTCAATAAGTATTACTCATAGGTCAGTCGCCTTGGGTGACTTCTTGTACATATGTATAGTTCTTATACAGTTAGTTTTTGTCTTTTTGTTTTATGGACGTGTTGTTATTTATGTCATCTTTTTCACTGTGGAAGATGTCAAGTGAATCAAAGGTGTTCATTGGGTTTGTGGATGGTGCTAGCCGACACACTCGAAGTCTTGCTTCTGCAGCTTGGGTGATCTTTATGCCTCAAGTCCAGTTACTATATTCTAGAGGTATCTGTTTAGGTGATGCCACAAACAATGTTTTCAAATACAACCCAGTAATAGAGTTTCTTTGTGACACTTTGTCGCATGGTATCTCTCACCTCCGAGTTTACTTAGATGCACAGTTGGTTGTATCCCAATTAAATGGGGCCTATCACATTTATGATCCTACTCTACACTGATGACTCCTTAGGGTATGTCTCTTAGAATGTTTCTTTGATTGCGTAACATATATCTATGTTCCTAGGAGATTGAATCAAATGACAGATACTCTAGCTAATCAAGTATTAGATTGGCATATTGCACACACATGAAATAAGCACACACATACACATGTACATACATTGTAAAAATGTGATCCATAAGACATAAAATATGTAAATAAGCATATATATATATATATATAAAGTCTCAGAGTACATAGGTGTGTGCAAGCGCCTCAAAAATACATATCTAGTATACATCACGGGGATTATGCCCTCAAAAATATACAAAAAGTTCCCTCGGCACATAAGTGGTCCATCCTAAGCTAAGAACGGGGCCTATTGGCCCTGCCATAGTGAACCATGACATTTTCCAAACACCCGAAGAGCTAGACCCAAGTCTATGGCACCCCAACTACATGAGGTTGCATCTATGGCGGGAGATCCTCGATCTTGGCCATGGGAACTGCACGAGTGAGTGCAGAGAGGTTCCCCTCCACCTGTCTTAAAAATCTCTTAGCCTCTCCGGCTAGAGCTCCCTGTAACATACCCAGCCACCCACAGGATGGGGTACACTACCTTCAAGCCCACCCTTGGACTTATTTCTCTTACCAATACCTTTCTAAAATTTAAGGATGCATAAAAGAAAAGACCTTAACGACATGCACAACAGTAGTCAGGAAGCATGAATAGTCTAAAGATTCAATTAAATGATAATTAAATATACAACAGAAATATATTCATATACATGTAAATGATACCATAACAAAGAGAACTTATCTTTATGAAAGATGACGCCAACTGGCTACAGACCAAGGACGTTCCACCCAACCGTAGACACTACTATTCCAAAACTCAACAACAGCGTGTTATAGCAAGATTTGCCTCACCATTGCAATCTTACACAGAGGGCCTTTTTCCATTTCACTATGCAGACTTCTCATCCCTTTTTGATGAATCCATAGCTAAAAATACATATTTTTCCAATTATATGTGCCCTATCTGCTATACAACATGTGTATACACAGGCTTCTCCACTACTTCTCCACTACAGCCCGCGTACATTGAGATTTGTGCCAAAAAATACAAAAATGGAGTTGGGTTTCCATGTCACGACAATATATCTCTGATCCTTGGCCTTCCATATACTGGAAACATTCTGACTTGACCCTTCAGTTGCATTTTGAAGGCTATAAGAGAACAATTCTAAGCTATGGAAAAGAGGAGAAGGCATTCAACTTTGAGATCAAAGTTACTATGGAGAAATTACTTCATATTGAGTCTACATCCCTTTGTCCCTCAAGTCTGAACACAGTGTTCAACCCCCAAGCTCTTTCCCTATTGTTGAGAGAACTTCATTGTCTCTCTCCTATGAGATTTCCTTTGGTGGAGGATTGAATTGGTGGAGGCCCAGTTGGAAGGAATTTGGTTTCTTGGTTTCGAACTGTACTGACACAGAAGTCTGTAATGTTGTCACTTATATTGATCAATTATTAATAGAAATACTCCTTTCTCGTCCTATTGGTATCATGCAAATATATGATTATTATCCATGGGCATGTTTGTAATGTTTATTAATGGATTATGTTATCTAATGTGCTAACCCATTTATATTATCACTATGTACTTTCTCTGCTTGTTTGTTGAGAATTTGTTGCAGTTATAAATCTTTGGGTCGAAGTTCTCAACGGTAGAATGTCATAGAACGTTGGATCAAGGTAGGCCTCTTTATTATCTTGCACATTAGTTTGTATATCATACATTGGAATCGAGTCGATTTTTGCAGTCATAACTGTCTGTTGTGGTTTACCCTTGGCCATAGAGAGTTTTTCCCTCGTAACAAAATTGGTGACTCCACTGGGGAGAGATCTTCCTTCTAAGGGTTGAATTACTTTTTCTTCTTGCATTGATCTTTTTCCTTTGTGTTTCTTGTCGTATCACTGCTTGACAAATTGTGTTCACTCTGGGTCTGAGTTTTCAGCCTTTTTACCCTTCCCTGGCCTTGTTTTCAAGCCTGAACACACCCTATATCCTGAACAGTTGCGTATACCACTTTCCCTTGCTTGTTTGCTTGGTTTAGTGATTGTTGGGTGGGATTTGATGATTGTTGATCCTTCTTAGGTCTTTGTAGTGCATGTTGAGCTTCTCTGGGTTGACAAGAAACCTATTTAGAGTTGAATTTTTGGGTCTAGTCTTTCTCATTGTTTTTCATTTTTGGTTTTTCCTTGAACCCTGGGTTGTTTTCCTGGTTGCTTGGTATTTTGCTTGAGTTATTTCATTTATACACAGTAGAATTTATATATTAGGTTTCTTTTCAGTCCATGAATTTTCTCTTTAATATATTGAAAATGCAAAAAAATAGGCATTTTGCATTGGTTGGCATTTTTGTCTTTTAACCTTTATCATTACCTTAGTGCATTTAGTGAAAGATTGCATTTTAATTCTGAATTGCAGAATTGAAATTGAAAATTGCATTGTTTTTATACACATATCATTCATTGAAAAGTTAAAGATAGACTTTGCATTATATTTATTTTCTTGCAGAGTCATAACATCATGAGTTTCACTTCCATACCCTTTTGAGTAATCACAGCCAATAAATTTACGCTTTAAACTAAAATTGATTAGTCATGATTTTATTTTTAGGGTGCACAAACTAGTCTAGGATTTAGTGCCTTGGAATAGGATTTTGTGAGTAAACTTCTCCAAGGGAATTAAATCAACATATGTGTCTAAGATAGGGAGTTGAGAATTCCATTGTATAATTGGTAATATCAGGAGGCTCTGCTCACACCAGAGTTAATCATGAGTTCGCCCGAAGTTAGTTGAAGGGATAACCCCCGGATACTCGCCTAGCGTCAGAGATATTTCTATGGAATTATTTGTATTTGGGGATCTTGCTAGTACCCATACCTCTATGAGAGGTGGTGCTTTCAAGGTTTCGGGATTTTCTACCCTACCCATACGGTAATCCAGACTTACGACTACTTTCCTGTGCATCGGTTATACAGTGGTTTATTAGTTGCTTGACCTATTTATCTCATAGGTTACTTGCAAGGGTTATTCTGCTTTTACCCTGGGTCAGATAGGGGTCAGACAACACACAACCTTTATGGAAGATTACCTCTCCGGGGGGATCTGACCGACTGGTTGTTGAGCCCATGAGGGCCCCTATAACTAATTTTGTTACCTCCAAACTTTAGCGGGGAGTCTCAGGTCCCTCTTGGACGAGACATACCTTCTTTATCAAGGGAGGCCACTCAGCCACTTTAGCCCGTTTGCATGCATATTGGTCGTTTGAATTTTGGTGTGCTCTTTGCTTACTAGTTGGCCTTAAGAGTTTATACTGAGTTCTCTTTATCATGGATAGTGGAATTCCTTTGTCTCCCTTATTTACTACTACCCCCTCCATGATGTTCATGGGGATGGATCCTTCTACTTTGTATTATTATATGCAGAACTATGGAACTCAGTCTGCGCCTTGAGTCTCTAGTCATTCTCTTGTTGATATGTCATCGCACTTGCGATCCTCTATCTCGCCTCCTTGTGCGAATACAATTTTTGGGTCTGGGAGCATGATGCCTCCTTCTTATCCCTCTCTGTTTGGTGGGAGTCATATCCTTCAAACACCTCTTACGATAGGAGGTTGGAATCTTCTTTCCTACGAATCCACTATGTGAGAAGTAAGTGCCCAACTATGCAATAATTATACTTATTACACTCTGTCCATTTATCCTTCTTCCGCCATGTCAGTTCCTACGAACACTTTTCCCATGGCTGACCTCCATCTTTCCTATGGTGTTTCATCTGGGGGAAATTATTTTTATAGTATGGGCAATACCCTCACGAAGTTCTTTGGTCTGGGGGAAACATATATCCTCACATGAGTAACCCTTGTCATGTCACTTCCTCTTTACAAGTAGCTTCCTCAGTGTCGATTCCCTTACAACCATTTATGTATCAGTATGGAGGAGAATACTATCCAGTCGGATAGGGACAGGGTGTAAACCAGGATCCTTCCTAGCCTACAATTTCTCAGAACCAATCTTTTCTTGGACCTTGGCCTCAAATTTTGCAATTCACCACCACCACAAGTACAGTCATTGCATGTCATACTGGCATTATATAACCAACCTCTTCTATCCATGTTGGAGATTGGTCGACAACCTCTACGGGTCATGTTGAAGACCTGCAACCAACCACTGCAATTCATGCTAGGGGCACAAGTCTAGTCATTGCGTGTCATACTGGCATTATATCACCAAACTCTACTAGTCGTGTTGGATATTGGTCGACAACCTCTGTGAGTCATGTTGAAGACCTGCAACCAGCTGTTGCAAGTCATGTTGGTGGAACATGTCTGGTCACTGCTATTAACACTGCACATCCATCGCCAACCTATGCTAGTCATGTTGGCGATCCATCACCAAGCTCTGCTAGTCATGTTGGAGATTTTATACTAGCCTATGCAAGTCATGCTAGGAGCATGTCACCAACCACTGCAAGTCATGTTGGGGGAATTCATATGATTGAGAATCCTATATGTCTCAGACGTAAGCCTAGATTCCTTTGCAGGATTTGTGAAGGAAATCACCTTACTCGTTTGTGTTTTGTTACTGTTGGGATACCAGAAACGTGGGGCTCACCTAAGGCCCCTTCAGGTTCTAAGGAATATATGGTTTCACAACACTCTATTCCTTCTTTGGTTGATACAATAGTCATGCCAATGAAATCTTCGACTGACACCCATTTCCCTTTAGGGGTTGATGTGTCCTTTCACCTTATTGTCTCACATCCCGTTGAACCTGTGGTCATGTCGATGCAATATTTGACTGACACCTCTCCTATGTTTGGGGGTGATGTGTCTCTTGACCTTCTTGTCTCGCATATTGTTCAACCAACGGCCATGTTGATGAAATCTTCGACTCACAACACTCCTATTTTTTGGGGGTGATGCACCTCTTGACCTTGTTGTCTCACATCCTATTCAACCAATGGTTGAGGAAGTGGTCATATCAATGCAATATTCGATCAACCTGTTGGCAGCCATATCATTTTTTTAATTGCTCTTAAAAAATGCTTCCTATACCTCTTGTCTCGTTAATGACAAATCATCGTCGCATTGTGCTTCTAGACATTTGTTTCATTTTTGCGACAATTGCAATTTGATTTTGATTTGATTTTCACAACTGAAAGTGTGAAAATACCTTTTTCATCGTTTGGACTATAGTCGTCTCTTATTGACTTCTCCTAAGGACACTCAACCATTGGTTTATCGCATGACTGCAAAAGGTTTTTAAAACTTATGTCTTTTAAGCCCATTCTTACCTTCATTGCGCATTTGAATCTTTTGATTACTAAGCTTGAGAGCATCAAGATTTATTGGTTTTATTTTTGATCTTATCAAAGATTTGATCTCATATGCTTTTATTCTTATTATTATAGTTTCTTGACTCATTGATATCATGAGAAATTCTCGATTGCAATGTTTTAGAAACTTTGGAATGCAAACATTTCATTGCGCAAACGAATGCATTGGTAAGATTATAAGGTCAGTTTGAAGAATAGTAATGGTTTGAGGGCACATTGATTAATTGTTTTTGAAACGATGCTTGGACATATTGTTTTATGAGTTGATTTTTCATGGAGCGATCAATAGTTTTAAACCTTGTTTTGGCATTGATTCGATTTAACCTTGGTGTAAAACAACTGATTGACACGATGTATCGTTGGATATGGTGTTGGATGGAACTGTACACTTGGCAATGAATGGAACGTATGGTGTTGGTTCTGTTTCAGGTAAATGCCACATTAATGTGATGACACACCTATTTGCTGGCCGATACGCATGGTATAAACGTTTGTGGTTATGATAACACTGTACTCAGCAATTAATGGAATGTGTGGCAGTGGTAATCCCACCATCTTCGCACGCATGCAGTTATTTTCGGTCTCGTCGAGCATTCAAGCTGTCAAACCCTCTCGTTTTCACTATGTGCATTGTATCATTCAGTTCGAACCCTACCATGAGCAGAGGTCATGGCTCCTATTGTAAGGGCCGAGCCCAACGGGTTCCAAGCGTTGTTAACATTTGATAGTGCATACAAAGACCTGGAAGATTATGGATGGCTTGACTTCATTAAGAAGTTTGACGGCTATAGCTTCACTGTGGCTCGGCAATTT
>ML777082.1:507011-532946 GCA_009831015.1 Picea engelmannii
TCGTCAATAATTATATTTTGTTTGATTGTTGTTCGGGTTATGATTAGCAATTTTGTTTGATTTTGACTGTGTCATACACAGTAATTAAAATAGATGATGATTTTGGTCAAAACTATTACACATGTTGGTTTAAATGTGAATCGAAATAGTTTTCACTTATTTGATCAAAATAGAATGAATATCGCGCTAAATCTTATAGGCTTTCTATCGTTATGATTGATTGAAATAATATTGCTACAGTTGTAACGTATGTTTGATCATATCAATGGTAGTTTGTGGCAAATCTTATTTGATATGGTTGTTATCCTGTTTAATCATGGTTATTGATTGTGATTGTATCATATCTCATTCGAATCAGGTTCCATATCCAATGTTGACCTGTCAAAGTTTGACTATACCCTATGGTAACTCAAAACAGAAATATTTTGGGTACTCTGTTTCAATTGAATTTCTTTGATACAATTTGATTTGTATGATAATTTTGAATTGGATTATTAATGATTTGTTTTGAAGATAAAAAATATGATTCGATTTGATTTTATCTGATTGAGATCTGGTCCTGTTAGCTATTTTTGACTAGCTACAGAATCAAATGATTCTGTAGCTGAGTCTGTGGAGTCAAAATTTTATTGTTTTCTTTATGAAATATTCTTCTAACTTGATTTTTTGTGTCTATTACAGGTTAATTCGAATTGGTAATAGATATGAGGAGCAGTTGGAGGATATCTTAAGGATTTCATCTGCATTTTTAGTTTCTTAGTTTAAGGGATTTTAGGGATTATTCCCAGATTCTGTAAACTGTTTACTATTATTCACAAGGATGTTTTACCTTGTGAGAAACCTATTTAAACTTATGATTTTGTAATAATCTATCATCCTCAGTTTTGGGAGAACAAGGATGTGTAATGTTGATTCAAACTGGAGTAGAATTGATGCGTTGTTATAGCTTTTTCTTTTCAATATATCGACACTTTGTTCCAAGTTTTGTATATCATTCTGTCTATGGTTTAGTATTACTTTGCTATCTAAATCACATGCATTTGATATAATTTCTTATTGTTATACATATCTTGTTGCTTTCAAAGAGATAAAAGGATGTAACAGTTGTAGATTCATTTTATGTATGATAGCTTTTATCTTCTTCATAGATTGAATTATTATATAAGTTTGCTGCACAATAGGTTTCCCTTTTGCAGAAATTTATCATCAGAAAACTGTTATGATTTCTTTTATGTCTTGTTTGTCTTGTAACATACTTCAAGAAGAAGAATAGCTGATCGTTTTCGAGAGGCTTAAGGACTGAGTGGTGTGAATTTCTTCCGCCAACCAGCTTAAGAAGTCATCTTACGCAGGGCAGACTTGGAGCGTTTCCAGGTCAATTAGTTAGATGTTTATTGCTTCGATTAATTAGTTTAATATAAATGATAGTTTAGATAGATTTATATTACAATTGTTTAATTTCAGTAAGATAGATTAGATTGTTTAATTTCAGTTATCTTTCTTTCTTTTTCATAAATACAAAAAATCAAAAAAGAGACCTTTGGTTGTCTTAGGGCAGCGATCACATTAGTTTCACAGGTTTTAATCAAATCTGTAGTTTGTCCATATTGTACATTTGTGAATAAGGAATATCATAGCTGATAATTAGGTAGTTGATTTGAGTTATTATAATCATAGTTAGTATCTTGTACATATAAGTAGTTAGTAATTTATAGTTAGATTAGTGCAGTTAGTTTAGTTTGCTTTATTAGTTTTTAGTTTCCTTTATTAGTTTAGTTATTTGTCTTTGTTTTATTAGTTTCTAGTTTCCTTTTAGATTTCTTAGCTCAAATCATTTCTCTTTGGTTTCCATATGAGACCTTAGGGCGGCCAACGGAGCCGTTAAACTCGTCAGGTTGGTCCATTCCAAACGGATTGGGTTATTTAGACAACCTCGGACCGGTTCCACTCTCCCAGTTGACGGACGGTCAATTTTTCCCATCAACACAACCCCACTCTTCTCTCGGAGAGTGACAAGTCTAAGGAAGCGGTCGCACCAATGCAATTTTTGGTCGATCCCGCTCTTCTAGTTCTGGTTCTATACCTTCTATGCCATGTCCTTAGAATTTCTATTACTTCACCTTCTAAACAAGAGAGAGTTTTACTCTTCCTTATTTCTGTCCCTCCAAGTATTGATGAGGTCCCCTTTCATTGGGATGATCTTTTGGGGTATCCAATGCCTCTGCCTATGTATTTTCCAGGAAGAGACATTATCCGATATAACACGGAGATGATAACCTCTATAAGCACTTTATCGTCCTCGACTTGGAGAGCTTTGGGTCTTCCCACTTGGAGAGCTTTGGGTCTTCCCAAGATTGTGTCAGTTCTTCGTAAGATACTGACATTCCACAGAAGGTCTGCATGGGAGCCTTGGCCTCCACCATGACATGCCGCCTAGAATCTCCCTAACGAGTCTTAGTTAAGCTCTTTTCCGACTCGTACAAAAACTGAAAAGATTGTCGAGTGATTTGTCCCTTTCACACTCATTAAATTGGATTGGAAAGGTCATGAGTCTTAGTTAAGCTCTTTTTCGACTCATTACCAAAAATAGAAAATATTCCCGAGTGAACTTGTCTTTGTCACACTCGTACATTGGATTTGAAAAGACATCTATTTGGCACAAGTTTACCCCTTTTTCACACCAAGTAGACTAAAATACTTAAAAAAGGATATTTTTTGGCATTAAGTTGTGATTGCATCTCATGCCCTCGCTTACAGTATTGAGCCTTTAGCCAGTTCTCGCTTTGCGTTATAAGCTGTTGCCTAAGAAGTTTTTGCATCCTAAAACAAGAAGAGCCTTGTTTATATCCTTCACAATTTGACACCCTATACCCTGGAGGGAACATCACCCCTAGTGTCCATCTCACGCATGCATTTCCTTGCATTGAGCACAGGTACGTTCCACTACTGGAACTAGTTTTGCTTAATTGCAACACTCGTTTCCTCCTTTGTATCATAGAATTCATTTGTTATGAAAACACGAAAAAAGACGGGTGGGAAGGGACTACTATATTATAATTGGAAGCAGTCGTGTCGCCTTTGAATAGAGCAAAACATTATTGAGTCCTCGTGTCATCATAATTTTGAGTTTAGCATGGCCTTAGGAAGTTGATCTCGTTACAGAGTTTTCTCTACCAATTGGTTACTCTTCCAGTCCCCATAGAAAAATTATCAATGCCTCCTACATCTAGTAGTTATTTCATTGGGTTTATGTTGTCGGAGTCTACCATATGTCTCATGCTCTTGTTCAAAGGAATTATATCAACATGTGTCAACCACTCCTCAGAAATCTTGACTTTTCATGTCGGCCATACCCTCAGTTTGTCTCAGAATCACATGATACTATGGCATTATCATGCACCATGGCCCTACTTTCATCATCGGTAGGTCACCTTGAACCCAACAATCGACATTTCATCATTGGTCATTGACTGGGTGGTTTTCCTTGTGTTCGACAGCAAGACATCTATTCACACTTTGGGATTCGTGCAGTGTCTTGGACACCATTAGCCTTATTGGTGGTTTCCTTGCCTTTGTCAGCAGTTTTCATCATTGGATGCTATTCAGAGGGTCTTTTTCATGTATCACTTTCATTTGGTACACGCGAAAGACACACAGGATCATTGGTTCGTGAACATGTTCTTCGTCTGATCTCCACCAAATTATGAAGCTCCTGCTTTAGTCCTCGTGTTGATTGATGAGAGATGCCTCAATGCTCTCCTTTCAGTGGGTCTCTTTCCATCGACTTCAGCTCATTTATTCTGGATATGAGACCCAGAGTTTTATGAGTACCTTGAGTCTTGCAGTCATCAGTGGCAGGCTCTCTCGCCATGGACAGATAGGAATACATCAATGTCTCCTGATCAATGGATTTCTCAAGTGTTCGACATCGACTCCTTTATTCACACTTGTAGGAATGACTCGGTGCCTTGATACCTACTTTAATTATTGGTAGGTTTTCTCGCGTTTGTTAATGGTATACCTCAATGATCGGTAATCAAACGATGTCTCATTGTGTTCGACCTCAACTCTTTAATTCACATGATGTAGACTTGCACCCTTGGCGGATAGTGTAGAATACTTAAATACATCACTATGTGGCCGCAACTTTCTTAAGATGGTGCTTCCCTTTCATTAGACCAACACCTATTTGACTTCAGTGATCATGGGAGATCACATTGTACTCCATGGTATACAGTTATCTTCAGATTGATTTTGAGACTGGTTTCACTAGGCCTTGTTCATGACTATGACATCTTTTGGTATATAACTGCATTTGTATTTTCCTATTCATTTCCATGGACACTTATTTGGTATATTTTCCACATGGATCTGCATTTTATTCTTGAGAGCCATGTATGCAAAGTCGGTACAGAATGTAATGAGCAATCGGGTTCGTCCAGCTGAGTTTACACCACTCCACTTCTGGGTTGTTTATAATTTATTTTGACCATCGCAAATACTCCTCTGACCTCACACATTAGGGGGCATATGTTATAGCAATATTTGCCTCACCATTGCAATCTTACACAGAGGGAATTTTTCCATTTCCCTATGCAGACTTGTCATCCCTTTTTGATGAATCTAGAGATAAAAAAACATATTTTTCCACATATACGAGCCTATCTTCTATACAACATGCATATACGTAGGCTACTCCATTACAACCCATGTACATTGGGATTTGTGCCATAAAATACAAAAATGAGGTCGAGTTTCCATGTCACAACAGGAGATCTCTGATCCTTGGCCTTCCATATACTGGAAATGTTCTAACTCGACCCTTCAATTGTGTTTTGAAGGCATAAGAGAACAATTACAAGCTATGGAAAAGAGGAGAAGGCATTCAACTTTGAGAACAAAGTTACTATGGAGAAATTACTTCATATTGAGTCTGCATCCCTTTGTCCCTCAAGTCTGAACATAGTGTTCATCCCCCAAGCTCTTTCCCTATTCTTGAGAGAACCTCATTGTCTCTCTCCTATGAGCTTGCCTTTGGTGGAGGATTGAACTGGTGGAGGCCCAGTTGGAAGGAACTTGGTTTCTTGGTTTCGAACCGTGCTGACACGGAATTTTGTAATGTTTTCATTTCTGTTGATCAATTATTAATAGAAATACTCCTTTCACGTCCTATTGGTATTGTGAAAATATATGATTATTATCCATGGGCATGTTTGTAATGTTTATTAATGGATTATGTTATCTAATGTGCTAACCCCTTTATATTATCACTATGTACTTGCTCTTCTTTTTTTTTTTAGAAATTGTTACAGGTATAAAGCTTTAGTTCGAAGTGCTCAACAATTGAACATCATCAAATGTTGGATCGAGGTAGGCGTCTTTCTTATCTTTCACATTAGTTTGTATATCATACGTTGGAATTGAGTCGAATTATGCAGTCATACCTGTCTGTTGTCGTTTGCCCTTGGTCATAGAGAGTTTTTCCCTCGTAACATAGCATCACCCCCGAGCCAGGGCTTTGAATCCACAAGGATGGTTCCAGAGTGTTACTTGGCTTCCCAAACCAATCAGCACCCAAGCTCTCACAGGCTTCCCAGCTCTCACAGTAATCCAAGTACACAGATCTCTTCTACCCAGCTTACACAACCCGAGAGAACGGGCCTCCACCCTTCTCTGCCATGAAGTCCCTCAGGTAGTCCTTCTCTGTATTCGGGCTCTAGCGCAATTGGTCCAGAATCTCAATGTTGGAACTCTCAGGACTCACAGCTGTGAGCAACGTTGGACATAGGCCAACACATCTCATACATACAAACCTAAAGTCACAGTTGGATCACACCAGCGACCACTACATCCCACAATACCGTGGCTAATTCTTCAACAGTTTGGTTCGCTTTCCCAAGTGAAGACGCGGATGAGGATGTATAAATGAATGGGTAAGTGGGTGAAAGAAAGTGTGTGAGGGAAATGAATGATTGTACAAGAAATTAACGAACAATCCATCAGTCGAAACCCCCCCATCAAACCAGAGGCGGGTTTAAGTAACTTCGTGGGGAATCAAGAACCTCCTAGCCTTCCCCAAGAAGATCACGTAACCGATCCCCTCCCTTAGAAAAAAAGGGATAATTAAAATAGGAATAAACACTTATCCCCTCAATCCCCCTCTCTTGTGGAATCATAGCCCCCTATAACTCTAGTCGTAGTCCGTCTAGCAGCCAGCCATGTATTTATTATTAATAATGATAAAAAAACATTACATGTCTTGGGCACACTGGCCTTTTAATAATTTTTTAGGCACCCTGGCCTCTCAACATTTTAACAATACATTATTTAAAATGGGGGTTAAAAACCTGGGGTGTTACATCCGCTCCCCCTTATTTTGGCATTGTCCTCAGTGCATATACAAAATAGAGATCAAAATCTCAAATTTATTCAAAAAATTGCGGGTACTCTGCCCGCATAGCATATTCATGCTCCCAAGTAGCATCTTCAGGACTGTAGCAGGTCCACTGAACTTTTACCAGCTCTATAACTCGATTTCGGAGCATTTTGACTTTTCTATCCAATACTCGCACTAGTTGAACCTGAAAATATCCCTCTATATCTACCTGAATCAGATGCCAATAAATAATATGTTTAGGATCATGTACATATTTCTTTAGTAAAGAGACATGAAATACATTATGCACATTCATGGAAGCAGGCAATGAAAGCATGTATGCAACTGGCCCTATTATGTCCAATATTTCAAATGGACCATAGAATTTGGCTACCAGCTTTGTACAACTACCCAACCTCAAAGAGATTTTCTTGGGCTTCACTTTCAAAAATACATGCTCCCCTACTTTAAATTCTCTAGATGTCATGTTCTTATCTGCATAAACTTTATGTTTATCCCGAGTTGCCTTTAAATTTTTCTTGATCTTGACCACCTGGTCTTCCATGTCCTTGAGCAACTCTGGCCCAACTACCACTCTATCTGTTGGGTTGTCCCAGCTTACTGGAGTATCGCATTTCCTACCATACAAGGATTCAAACGGGCTCATTCTCAATGAAGCTTGATACCCATTATTATATGCAAACTCAACCAAGTGTAAGTAATCTTCCAACTTAGATGGCTTATCCATCACATACATTCTCATCATATCTTAAATTATTCGATTGAATCTCTCTATTTTCCCATCTATCTAGGGATGATATGATGTGCTAAAGTTTATATTCATGCCAAATCCTTTAAACAATCCCCTCCAGAAATTGGAGGTAAACTTTGTATCTTTGTCCGAGACAATTTGCCTAGGTATCCCATGCAACCTAGCAATTTCCTTCATGAAAATCTCTTCAATATTAGTCATTGTATGCGTTGTGTTCACAGGCACAAAATGAGTAGCCTTTGTTAATTTTTCAACCACCACCATGATTGAATCATGTTTCTTATTCGTTCTGGGTAATCCTGTGATGAAATCCATGGTGATCACTTCCCATTTCTTCTCTGGAATTGGCAATGGTTGCAGCAAACCCGCTGGGTGCCTTTGCTCAGCCTTCACCTTCTGACATTCCATACATCGAGTGATGTAATCAGCAGCATCCTTCTTCATTCCCAGCCCAAATAACTGGCTTCTTACTACTGTAATTGTTTTCTGGTAATTGGGATGTCCAACATAAGGAACATCATGCATTTCCTTCAGTACCAAATTCCTCATTTATCCAGAACTAGGAACATAGATTCTATTTGTATGCATGAGTAATCCATCTTCCTTTATCTCATAATCCTTTATTTTATGTTGTACATCTCCTTGTTGTAAGCTTTTCGTTACCTGTAGGTAATGCTAGTATGTAAAAAGACCATCTAAAATTCTTCTCTTCAAGTATGACTGATGCATACTGAGAACAATAGCATGCATGATATGCACTCTTCTACTAAGTGCATCGGAAAATTTATTCTCCTTTCACTTGATATGCTTGATATCGAACTCATATTCACTTAAAAATTCCAGCCATCTCGTTTCCCTAGCATTCAATGTTGGTTGTTCAAAATAATACTTCAAGCCAATGTGGTATTTCCTTAATTCAAATTTCTTCCCCATGAGATAATGCCTCCACATCCTCAAGGCGTGAACAATGGCAACAAGTTCCAATTCATGCATGGCATAGTTCCTCTCATGTTCCTTAATCTTTCTGGACTCATATCCAATGACATGTCCATTTTGTGTGAGGAATCCCCCAAGTCCTTCCTTACATGCATCTGTACATACCACAAAAATTTCCTTTGGGTCACCATTATTTAACACAGATGCACTAGTAAGTAATTCCTTCAAAAGATTAAAAAACAATTCACACTTGAGTGTCCATTCAAATTTAGTTCCCTTCTTTTGAAATGAAGTGATGGGATGAGAAATCTTAGAGAACCCTACTATGAACCTTCTGTAGTATCCAGCTAATCCCATAAAATATCTGATGTCTGACACATTTATGGGTGTTGGCCATCCTCTAATGGCTTCAATCTTCTCGAGATCTACTGCTATGCACTTCTCTGAAATAATGTGTCCCAAGTAATGGATCTACTTTTGATAAAAATAACACTTACTCAACCTGGAATACAACTGATGTTCTCTCAGTACTTGCAATACCAGTATTAAGTGATGTTCATGCTCTTCTTCAGACTTAGAATAGACAAGTATGTCATCCAGGAATACTATGACAAACTTATCCAAATAATTTATGAATATGACATTCATTAAGCACATGAAGATAGTTGGTGCATTGGTCAGTCCAAATGGCACCACTACAAATTCATAATGCTCATACCTGGTCCTAAAGGTTGTCTTATGAATGTCGTCTTCCCTAATTCTTTCCTGATGGTATCCTGCCCTCAGATCAATATTTCAAAATATCTTTGCTCCTCTTAACTGATCAAAGAGATTATCAATTTAGGGTAGAGGATACTTTTTCTTTATAGTGCACTTGTTCAGTTATCGAAAGTCAATACACAGCCTCAAGGTTCCATATTTATTTTTGACAAAAATTACTGGTGCTCCCCAAGGTGAAACACTTGGATGTATGTACCCTTTCTTCAACAATTCCTCCAACTGCATTTGTAATTATTTTAACTCTGGTGTGCTCATTTTGTAAGGTGTTTTTGACACTGGGGCAGCTCCTAGCACTAAATCAATTGAGAAATCTATCTCCCTTCTTGGTGGAAATCCGGGTATTTCTTGGAATACATATTCAAATTCATGTAGTACCGAGGAATCTTCGAGACTTGGCCCCTTTGTATTTTTTGGCTCTTCCACATGCGTTGCATACAATTGACATCCTTTCCTAAAACATATTTTTAGTTGTAAGGCTGAAATCTCCCTTATAAGGATGGGTCTTGGAACTCCTTTCACAATGCTCTGTTTTCCATTTCCATCAAGACATGTAAATGTCTTGTTATGAAAATCTAGGACAACATGATGCTTGTCCAACCAATCCATTCCAATCAGAATATCATAAGACCCCAATGGTATGATATTTAGATCAATACTAGTATTCACACCATTAAGACTTATGGAACAACTTCTGACCATGTCATGGATTCTTCTATTGGTTCTAGTGGCTAACTGAACCAAACTTTCTTTTCCAAGTTTACTTTTCTCCAAATGTAATCTATCCACTATATTAGGATTGATGTAACAATGACTTGCTCCTGAATCAATCAAAATAGAAACAGGCTGATTTATGATATTACCTTCCACCTTGATCATATTGGACTGGTATTATGCTTGTCGATCATCTAAAGATGCATAGATTATTCCCATATATTCGACTGTTGTAGCCTGTTGGATGTTGTGCACAGTCTTCACTCTGTCCTTTCTGTGTGGGAAATCATTGTACGGGTGATCTTCCTTGCATCCCCAGCATTGGATTGGTGGTCTTCCCCTTTTTCCCATGGAATCTTCTTTCTTGAAATCCCTCTTAGCATACTGATCTTAATGATTTCTATTAGGCTCATTCCTATTGAAGGAAGGTTTGAATCCTTTCCTCCTCTTATCGGACTTCTCATTCTTCTTGTCCTTCCAAGATTTCTGCAGATATTCTCTTCCCTAGCCTTTCTCTTATAGGTATTTAGCCTTCCTGTTGGCTTCAGTCAAGGTCTTGGGCTCATCATACTTGATATTTTCCTTATAAAAGGTTGGCATTCGACCTACAAATATTTTTATTTTCACTTTCTCATCACCAATGAACCTGACATACTTTAACAATCCCAAGAACTTCTTCTCGTACTCTGCCATAGTCATGCTTCCCAACCTGAGTTCAAAAAAATCCTACATTTTCTTGTCATAGAAATTATCTAAGAGGTACTCCTTCTATAATTACTTCTTGAACTGCTTCCAAGTGATCTTACTTTCATTAACATGTTCCACTTGCTTCAGTTGGTCCCACCACATTGCAACTTTCTCATGTAAATGGTAGGTGGAAATCTTGGCTTCCAGATTTGATGAATAGTTAGGCAACTGAAAATATCTCTGGAGTCCAAGAAACCATGCTTTAGCATCATCTTCCCTTTCTCTTTCACCATCGAAGGAAGGTGGCTTGAGCTTCCTAATCTCTCCTTACAAAATATCTACCTCTTGTTTCCTTCTTTGTTGTCTAACAGGAGACACCTCTGGACTGCTCGCGGGATCTTCCAATGCAAAAAACGTTCCTTCTAAGTAAGGATATGAGTGTTTTCCATGAGCTCTGTTGGCACTTTTGGCATAACCAGCTCTTCCATGATCATCCCTTATTTCACGGCACCTTCCTTCTTCCTCTTGTCTTGATTTTGATCCCTTCTTCATTTGTATCTGCAACTAATTTAAGCTCTGCAACACTCGAGAATTTATCTGACTTTTATCTCTCATCTGTCTCTCTTTGTCTTCTTTGTAGCTATGCACTTCCATATTCAGGATTCTTACCATTTCTATTAATGTTTCCTGCTCTCCTTTTCCCTTTTGTCCATTGGACTCTGTCTCTACATTACCAGCTCTGGTATTCTATCCTTCGGCCTCCTTATTATGACTGGAGGCTCCCTCGCCTTCTTCCATTTCCTCAAAACAAAATTGACAAACCATGATACAGGTCTCTTTCATTTTTTTTGTTCATGGAGATCATATCCCCATTCTCTGAAAATAACAGTGTCCTGTTATACTTAACTGACATATAATTTTATCCTGTGCAGGCGCTTCCTTCAAACCACCTTCCTAGGTGACCATGACTAGAAACCGCGGCTAAGTCATTCCTTTTCACTTTTCTATCTCGAAGACCACCAATTCAGCCCTCATCCCTCATTTCCTTAGCTCTCAATCTGCATATGACCACGAACATGACCCTGCGCTTATCTGAAAAAGTGCTTGTCCAGAGCTTCGGGACCTTAGAAATTTTAGCTAGGACTAGATCATCGGTTCTCGTCCTCTTTCACAATCAATGATCAAGATCCACTTTGGTACTCCACGCATCGGGAGTCTCAACTTTCCTCACTTTCCTCCTCTTGGAATGCTTTTACCTGGAGTTCATGATCTGTCAACGTGTGTCTTCCCACAGATTAGCGGCTGTGAATCTCTTAGGCACTTTGGGCTTCGAAAGTTTCAAAACTTTCCTCCTGCACTTTCTCCTGAAGTGCTTTCACCCGAAGTCGATGATCCTTCGACGTGTGTATTTTGTAATCAATGGTCGATATGTACTCCGAACTTCTAGATTTTTCGACCCAACACAACCTGTCACATCTTTCCACACTGGAGTGCCCAATATTTGGACTACATGATCTGTCGCTACGTGGTGAAATACTATAAGAAAACACCTGGACCAATTAGGTGGGTGCCACATGTCACGTTCTAACTGACTTTTCAATACTCCAAATTCCCAAAACGTTCTTACACATGGCACACATCCCATGTGTCCACGTCATCCCAGGTGATGTTCACAAGACATGCCACTTCGGGAATTCCAGCATCCACATCACCTCTAGGTGACGTCATCGTGCCCCATCACTTCGGCTCTTCGGGCTTCGAGACTTCAGGAGTTTCCATACTATCACACTTCCAATTCTCCTTGACTCTGAATTCTCAAACTGACCAATTTGTCACCATGTGTCCTCCTGGATGAGACGACTAATATTCACTTTGGGTATTCACCCAGAGTCCATGAATCTGCACCACGTGTCCTCCTTAATCTGGCGGTTGAGGCTTACTTCAGGTCTTTGGACTTCAGAAATCTCAAATTTCAAAACTTATTTGGCCCCACTGGATTTTATCCAAAGCCTTGAATATGGTGACGCATGGCTCTCGGCAGATCAATGGCTAAGATCCTTTTAGGTCTTTGGGTTTCAGAAATCTCAAACTTCAAACCTCCTCGAAGTACATGGGATTCTTCTATGTGTCCTCTTGAATCGGACAGTTGAAGCTTACTTTGAGCCTTCACCTGAAATCCACAGATTTACGCCACGTCTCTTCTGGATCAGATGACCCAAATTCACCTTGGACGATCCAATGCTTGAGATTTACTCTGGATGATCTGGCGACTGAGATCTATTTCAGATGATCAGACGATCGATATTTACTTCAACTCTCTGGATATTCGAGCTTTGGGAGTTTCAAATCTCAACTAAAAACCTCTCAAATAGATTTCTCCAGAGTTATTGATTTGCTGACACGTACCTCTTGGTGATCGAAGGTTAGGATCTACTTCGGCTATTTCACCTCCTCCTCATCCACAATCTTCCGAAGTTGTGGATCTCACTCCACATGTCTCTCCTTGATGATGGACGGCCCCAAACTACTTCGACTATACGAAGTTTCGATGCTCAAACCCTAACATGTCACATCACCTACTGCCTTACAATTTTCGGGGGCACGCATCGACAGTTTGGAGTAACCCGCTTTTCACCCCACAATTATCCTGACGCTGACACGTAACCCCTAGGTGAAACCATGGTTTGGATTGCGGGACTGCCTTGAGAAATTATCTCCCGTGCAACTTGTTTCCCTGCAATGTCGGTTGTCCATTGACCTCTCTCTCCAATGGGATCTGAGGGTGGTGACCTTAACCCTTGCTTCCTTTTTATTAGACGGCCCATGTTCACCTGTCCTCTGATCCAATGATCTTGGATCTCTCCTCATATTACAGTGGTGATCGCTCCTGAATTCGAAGGGGATGGTCATGATCCTTCAAACCCCTTACAATGAGTCTCTGGTGATCTAACTACTATGTAGATTCTGCAACACCATTCCTCCTGATCTTTTCAACTCCATAGTCAGAGTTCGATCTGTACCCACGAGACTCTGACCAATAGACCCGACCTGGTGTTTCAACTAGAATCTTTGATACCAAACTGTAACATACCCAGCTACCCACAAGCCGAGGTACACTACCTTCAAGCTTAGCCTTAGACTTCTTTCTCTTATCGATACCTTTTTAAAATTTAAGGATGCATAAAATAAAATACTTTAATGACATGCATAGCAGTAGTCAACAAGCATGCATAGTCTAAAGATTCAATTAAACGATAATTAAATATACAGCGAAAATACATTCATATACATGTAAATGATACCATAACAAAGAGACCTTATCTTTATGAAATATGAGACCAACTGGCTGTAGACCAAGGACGTTCCACCCAACCATAGACACTACTATCCCAAAACTCAACAACAGCGTCACCCCCGAGCCAGGGATATGAATCCATAAGGATGGTTCCAGAGTGTTACTTGGCTTCCCAAACCAGTCAACACCCAATATCTCACAACAATCCAAGTACCCAGCTCTCTTCTACCTAGCTCGCACCACCCGAGAGAACGGACCTCCACCCTTCTCTGCCACGCAGTCCCTCAGGCAATCCTTCTCCTTATTTGCGCTCCAATGCAACTGGTCCAGAATATCAATGTTGGAACTCTCAGGACTCGCAGCTGTGAGAAACACTGGACATAGGCCAATGCATCTCAGACATGTAGGCCTCAAGTCATGGCTAGATCACACCAACGACCACTACATCCCACCATATCATGGCTAATTCTTCAGCAATTCAGTTCCCTTTCCCAAGCCAAGACACAGATGAGGATGGATAGATGAATGGGTAAGTGGGTGCATGAAAGTGCGTGAGGGAAATGAATGAACGTACAAGAAATCGATGAACAAGCCATTAGTTGAACCCCCCCATCAGACCAGAGGTGGGTTTAAGTAACTTCATGGGGAATCAAGAACCTCTTTTCCTTCCCCAAGAAGCTCACGTAAATGATCCCCGCCCTTAGAAAAAAAGGGGTAATTAAAATACGAATAAACACTTAGCCCCTCAAGCCCCCTCTCTTGTGGAATCATAGCCCCCTATAACTCTAGTCCTTGTCCGTCTAGCAGCCAACCATGTATTTATTATTAATAATGATAAAAAAACATTACATGTCTTGGGCACACTGGCCTTTTAATAATTGTTTGGGCACCCAGGCCTCTCAGCATTGTAACAATGCATTATTTAAAATGGGGATTCAAAACTTGGGGTGTTACAATCCCCCTGCTGCTACTGTTCTTGGTCCGGAAGCTGCAGCTAGTACTGCCTCTGGTCGAGGAAGTCTCCTGGTCCTCATGAAGTCTATTGGACATACTGGTCCCACATCTGTACATAACAGATACATAGTTTTTAGATACTCTGGTACACATAAAAATGATATATATATAAAAAGAAACTAAAAAATAAATAACATTAAAAACAAACGTACCTATCTCTCCTCACTCAGCTCCAAGAGGTACGGGCATGTCTGGGTCCACGGAAACGTTGATCCCAGTGTAGGCGTAGTCCTCTATCGCCAGAATCTTCCATGCCCACCAGTCAAAAAATGTATCATCGAAGGCCTCTATGGTCATCCCTCCCCCCTGTTGTGGCAGCAACATTTCCCATCTACACACTACTGGGAGCGAGGCCACATGCCCTTGCACTATCCCTCGTGGACTGAGGCTGGGTACCCTCTCAAAGAAGAATGAGCACAAAATGGTCCCAAATCCGAAGTTTTTGTTACTTCATGGGTGACACTCGGTGAGTTGTCTCTTCATGCAGTCTAGCATGGTCATGCTCAACTCAAATATTTGTGCAATTACTAACTACATCACACAATGCATGTGCGCCCAGGAGGCTTGATGTAAGTTCATGGATCCAATGATCCTCCCAATGAGTAAAACTATCAATTTCAGTGATAGATTGGTGATCTTGTGGATTGGCACCTGAGAACCTACTTTCTCATTGTCGGCCTCGCAATGTAGTCTGATCAACTTGGCAATGTTATGAGGCCTGGGGGGGAAATCTCGCAAGTTGAATAGTTCACCTCTCCTCGAGAGGTGAGTTAGAAAGTAAATGTCCTTAGTTATTGGAGTCAACAACTGCCCCTTAAGCATGAACGCCTCAGCGTCGGGGTGCCAATAATCTACCAGGGCACTCAATAGCCTAGGTTGTGCCCTGATGAATGGACACCGGAAGAACTTCCACAACCTGCATTGTCTCAATGCGGCCATAGTTGTGGGGTCCTCATCAACCAAGATATCTATATCCTCATGCTCCCTCTCTCTCCAGTGAACATACATCCTATTACAAACAAGTTTAAAGGGGAGTTAACTCTTGTGTTTTCAATTTTTTCCATGTTCTTGAGGGTATACGTGGGTTGTATTGGACACAGTCGCGTATGAAGGTGGGCAGAATGTTTTCTACCCACCAGCATACACTGGTTTTCCTTGAAAAACTCATGTACACACAGGGCCTCCCCTTTTTAGGAGTGTGAGCCCCCCAAAATACTAAAATAAATGCAAACGAGAAGTATTGAAATGCAAGAGGGGTTTATTTGTACTTACTTGGTCCGAGTGGAAGTTCATTTCGTCCTCTGAAGCTCCCGAAATCAAATCTTTTAACAAAGGGGTATTTTTGGCTTTTTTGGTCAATTCTCAATTTGCAATGGTGATCATGAGCTACCAGCTTCTATTTATAGACTTGTTTTGGCCCTTTTTGTCATTTTTTGAACCCTTTTGTCGTTTTTTCTGGCTTCAAAATCAGTTAACATGGTTCTTGAGTTTCTCATTGGATGTTATGATACACTTCAATTTTGTTTTGGAAAACAAATTGGGAGATGGGTCACTTTTAAAGGTTCTTTGGTAAAAGTCATTTTTCCAACTTTTTGCATCGTTTTTCCACCTCCACTTTTTTCATCTCGTTGTCTTTTCCTCTTTGCCATAGGGTCGATCCCATCAAATTGCAACACGGAACCGTCATTGCTACTTTAGAAGTGTCATAATTTGGTGGTAGAGCCTACCTCCACATGGATTCCCTAGGTAGATCATTTTTGCATTTGGTGTCCATGTCGTCCTCAATGACTTTAGGCTCAAGAGTCCTTGTTAGTCATGTCCTGATTACAAGTTTGAGCCTCATACGTCTGATATGTCATCACTCTTGACCTCACCCTCAAGACTCCCAAAATGAGTCTTCTTTAAGCCCTTTTTAGACTCTATAAACAAAAAAATATTGTTGAGCAATCTTGTTGTCCTTCACGCTCGCTAAATTAAAACTTGAAGGCATGTCTATCCGGCGGTAGTTTACCCATTTTTTGTTCTGAATGGTCAATTGTACAAACAAAGGTATACTCTAGGAACTCCGGTTCGCTAGAAGAGTATTCTCAAGTATAAGTTTAACACTTTTTTGGGCCTAAGGGACTAAATTTACGAAAAAGGAACCCCCACGGAGTCCATAGTTAAGCTCTTTTCAGACTCTCTAAAATTGAAAAGATAGTTGATTGACCTTGTTCCTTCACACTCGTTAAATTGGTCCAAAAGAACATCCTCTATGGATTCCATAGTTAAGCTCTTTTCAGACTCTTTAAAATTGAAAAGATCGTCGAGTGACCTTGTTATTTCACACTCGTTAATTGGTTCAGAAAAACATCTACTGGCATGAGTTTACCCCTTTTTTCAGCCTGTATATTAAGGAGGAAAAAGGTACACCTCGGGAGATTCATCTCGCCAGGAGAGTTCTCCTAAGAAATTTTTACTTTTTCGGGCTGAGGAGACTAAATCTAGAAAAGGGCAGCGAGTCCATAGTTAAGCTCTTTTCAGACTCCTTAAAATTGAAAAGATTGTCGAGTGATATTGTCTTTATCACACTCATTAAAATGGTTTTGAATAGACGTCTTTTAGGTTCTAGTTTACCCCTTTTTTGAACCGAATAGACTACCTTCGAAAAAGGTACCCCTGTGGAGTCTTATTTTATGCTTTTTCAAACTCTCTAAAAATGAAAAACCATCGATCTTACGTTCTCTCGGCTTGTTAAAATTACATTGAACGGTGTTATCATTGTGTCTTATTAATCGCATTTGCATCCCTGAGTCTTTGGCCTAATTTCGGCTCCATGTTTCTCTCAATTGAACGTTTGAAGCATGCCTTATACGCAAGCCTTGTAGCACTTTTCCTTTGCGTCTTGACACCTTGACCCATGGAGGAATTTTCCCGAGTGTCCTTTCCCTGCACATGTCTCCTTACTCTGAGAATTAGTGTGTTCCTTGCACTTAGAACTATTATGATTGTGACACTCTTTCCTCCTTTGTAACGTAGCATTCTTTTATTATTTTTCAAGCCTTTCAAAATTATTGAAAAAGACAAAAAAATCAAATATAACCCAAAAAGAGGATGGGAAAAGTATTTTCTTTTTATGGCAGCACAATGAGTCTCCCTTGGACAAAGAACATATTTCCATTTGTTTGTCAAGCTCTAGGATTTAATATGACCTTAGGAAGTTGTTCTCGCTACATAGATCAGTGTCCTCCTCCATTTGGTTATTCTTCCAAACACATGGAGAGTTTGTGTTGCCTCCTGCATCATGAACTTATGTCAATATCATGTTTCCTGAGTCAAATCATCTGTCGTGCTATTGTCCAAGGGAAGTTTTACCCAACTTGAGTCGGCCACTCTGTAGTTTGTCTCTTGACCTCATGCCCGACCATCCCGAAAGTCTGATCAAGTCCTTGTTTGAATTCAATGAAGTTCTCTTCCTGATCATCAAGATCCTCTTGTATGTTCCCGAAGAGTCGTCGAAGACCTCTGGGTAGTGAAGTCATACACTCACATTACACTCTGTTGGAAATGTTTAACAGGTAGCGTATGCTTTTCATTGATGGAAAGTACATCAATGAAGATGGCATGAGTACAGGAAGAATGTAATAGACGGGCACCAGAAGTATTTTGGGAAGAAGCTGCAGAGCAACCTCGATAAGATCAGAAGAGATAGTGCAAAGGATGTTTGGTATGTTTTACAGGCAGCGTATGCTTGTCATTGATGGCAAGTACAACAGTGATGATGGCTTGAGTACAACAGCGATGATCAGCAGCGTAGTGATATTCAGGAAGATCGAATGATCAAAGGCAACGCAATGAGGAAAACAAAAGATAAGTTCAGGTTGATCGAATGATCGAAGGCCCGTAAAGCTTGAGAAGCATTTCTGATCGTTAGATCCATTCAAAATTCCCGAGAGAATGAGGGTCATCAGATCTGAATGTAGACAAGAAGAGATCGTTGAAGAGGAGGACAGATCTCAGGCATTAGATCCAAGCACAGGATCTGACCATCATTGGATCAAGAAGAACCTGCACGTCCTTTAAGGTACAAGGAGAAGCAGGCGTAATCGCGATATGAGAAATCGTAACTTAATCTGAGCCGTCAGATCAAGGTTGAATCTGGACCATTGATTCCAGTCCATGTCGGGGTTTCGAGGATTGCATGTTGGAGATGTCAAAGAAACAATGCAACAAGAATGTCGATTTCGCGATATGAGAAATTGTGATTCAATCGCAGCTGTTGAATCAAGCTCAGATCTGGACCATTGATCTAAATCCATGTTGGAGTTTCGGGGATCGCATGTTGGATATGTCAAAGAAACAATGCAACAAGAATGTCGATTTCGCGATATGAAAAATTGCGATTCAATTGCAGTTGTTGAATCAAGCTCAGATATGGACCGTTGATCTAACTCCATGTCGGAGTTTCGAGGATCGCGTGTTGGAGATGTCAAAGAAACAATCCAACAAGAATGTTGATTTCGCGATATGCGAAATTGAGATTCAATCACAGCTGTTGAATCAAGCTCAGATCTGGACCGTTGATCTAACTCCATGTCATAGTTTCGGGGATCGAGAGTTGGAGATGTCAAATTTTATTAACATCAGGAATCCCGATATCACGATATGCGAAATCATGATTTAATCGCAGCCGTTGAATAGAGATCAGATCTGGACCATTGATCAAACTCCATATCGGAGTTTCGTGAATCGCGACATAGAGAGGCAAATAACCCAATGCAACAATAATGCCGAAATCATGAAATCGTGATCCAATCGTAGTCGTTGAATCAAGATCAGATCTGGACCATGGAATCATAGGACATGTGGCAAGTGATCAAAATTTCGTTGACTTGGGGTCAATGGACCATAGTGTCGAAAATCACGAAACGGGAAATCGTGAAAGCGCTTTTTGCATAGGCTCTTGGTTATGACCATAGTCATATTCGGGAAGGAGCTAGTGCAGAAAAGTTTTGTATCGGAATTTCGTAGATCAGGATTTGTAAGTGACAAGAACATTGAACATCAGGAGCGTCGAAATCGCGACATGCGAAATCGCGGAATGATCTGAACCGTCATATCAAGTTTTGATCATAGGGTTACTGTTCTCTCTCATAGTTAACTCCTTAGTTTGGAATTTGTTAGCGAAACGGACTCATAATTGTCGATTAGTTGGCGTTTCATTTGCTGAGACAGTTGTCTTCCTTTTGTCTAAGGAGATGGGAAGTTGAACAGCTGTGTGTGTGTATCAAAGAAAATGAGACAGACTGTGTAGGCGTGGTTGTTCTGGATGAAAATGAATAAAAATGAATAAGATCGGAGGGCTACCGTTGCACGACACAGTGAAACTACTAGAAACCATTGATGGTTTCTACCAGAGGATGCGAAGAGACTTCTATGTGATTTCCAGAGGAGCTGAAGAGTTACATGGAATCTGCCAGTGCAATGAAGACGATTCGTGGAGGAAATTGATAGTTGGATGAGGGTTAGAGCTCATAACTAAAACAGAAAGGATGAGCTCGACTATAACAGAGAAGACGAATAATCTCAACTGCCAGAGAGAAAAAGGAATCTCGGCATAACACCCAGTGATGTTGAACGCGTGGGAAAAATGCCAAAGAAGCTGAAGAGTTACCATGATGATCAGGCAGATCACTCGAGAGGTGGAGGATATCGATGCGGTGTGAGTATGAAGAGGTATTGTGCACATTTCATGCACAAGGTGCACAGAAGCTATAAGTACATGGTACATAGAAGACTTGGGGTTTCTACTGCTGTTGGAGTTGTGGTGGTTGTTTCTATTGAAGGTGATTCATGTGTGAAGAAGGAAGAGAGTGCAGCAGTTGAATTGAACAGAAGAGGATATGTGCAGTGAATGGACATGGCGTACAGAGCATAAAAATAAAAAGAACAGATAGTGCAAGTCATGTGTGCAGGAAGGCAGTGAGGCAACTAGAAAAATGAAATGCAGCAGAACAATGATGAGTCAGGTAAGCCATTGTTGAACATTATATCACTGCAATAAGTTTCAGTAGCAAAGATTTATATTTCAGGGAGGTTGGGAGGTTCTAGGGAGGACTGTTGTCCTCATAGGTTCAAGTGGGTGCTTGAACACAGGGAGTTGTAGCTTCCATCTGGTTGCAGCCGGAGAAACCGGGGTGGTAGGGTGGTGCAAGGGAGAACTCGTGTTCTTTGTTATACAGTTTGGTGTTTGTATGATTGGAAGTTGGTGCTTCCATCCAGTTGGTGCTGGAAACACTTAGGGAGTTGGTGCTTCCTTCTAGTTGGTGCTAGAGAAACCAGGGAGTTGGTGCTTCCTTCTAGTTGGTGCTAGAGAAACCAGGGAGTTGATGCTTCCTTCTAGTGGGTGCTAGAGAAAATAGAGAGTTGGTGCTCTCAGCAAGTATCAGCTTGCAAAACTGAGGTTGTATCCTCATTATGAGTTGGTACTCATATGTATGATAATGTAAAAAATGTAACTATTACTTATCATATAAAGAAAAAGAGGTTTTTACCCTGTATGGGTTTCCTCGGGAGATATCTGTCTCTGTGTTTCTCAAATATGTGAATGATGTTGAAAGTGTCATTGTTTATTTCCCTGCATTATTGTGATCATCATTCAATGTTTCTGCAAAGAGTTTAAAAGAAGAATAAGTTTTTAAGCACGGTAACAACTGATTCACCCCCCCCCCCTCTCAGTTGTCCAACACACTCCTACCCAAGTTTTGAAGATATTGAATCAGTTTCTCGAGATGAAGGCCTCATCTCCAGCCATCAAGCATCTTTGGCTTCTTGAAGATGGATACTATACATGTATATCTTTGATTTTGAGTTTTGTGGGTTTTGTGCCAAAATTGTCGATTCTTGTCTTTTTCCTCCATTATAAGCCTAATCCATTCCCTAGATAGAGGTGAAGAGGATAAAGATACATGGAAGAACAGTTGGAGCTTGGTGAAGAGGAGCCTGAACCAGTTTCGAGGAGCAGTCGCCGATCTCATTGTAAGTAACTTTGTGATATTAATAAAAATGAATACTTTTTCTGTCCCGAATATGATGTGTTCAATCTTTATGTTTGATTTATGTTTCATTATGAAATCTAACCCACTAATTCATATATGAGATGCATGTTCATATTTCTTTGTTTGTCTGTTTTTTAATGCAGGTCAACCTTGGGAGGAGACTTGTAGTCGAGGAGAAACCTTATGCAAAAGGATCAACACCGGATGCGGAGTTTAAGGTAGAGTTATCTGATATTTTTACTTTGTGTTTTATGCATGAATGTAAAGTGTATTTGGCGTAGTTGTTAAAAATTAAGAGACTTTAGACAATTATTTTCGCCTACATGTTGAACCCTAGTGCAGTCCATAGGGGGGTTTTCCCACTATAGCAATTTGGGACCATTTATAGTTGCGGAGATCCAACCTTCAGGAGTAGTCAAACTTGTGCAATTGGATGGTCTGTTGCAGCCGGGATGGGTGAATGGTGCTCTCCAAAAACCCTATATGTCTCAGAACTGAGCTAAAAGGACTATCACTCTAGTCCGAAGGAGCATGTATAATAGTTAGATTTGAGTTTTTCTGCATTTTTTGTTAATTCAGTTAATAAAGTCTATGTGTGCAGTGTTGCGCCACGACATATAGTTCATTTTTTTTTCCGTCTAAGTGTTGTTTGATGTAGAACTGCTTACTCAACAGCGTAGGATCAAAATCATAAATAACACATTAATGACAGTCATTAATATGACATGGACCCCTTTTTGGTTGGAGGGAGAACATATATGAATGCAATCTGAGTCCATGTGCTACAAGAACCTGTTGATACTGAGAGGGGGGTGAATCAGTATCAAGTACAATTTAAAAACCTTTTTCAAATTATACTTAAACTATTCAATTATATCTAATGAGAAATGAACAATAGTATAAGAGTTACACCAATACACCACAATACACCATGCACAATATATGAGAAATAATCAATAGTGTTTGTTCAAGGGAAGTAATGACTTCCAAAGGTAGCTACAGCTTCCAAATGTAAAGGGAGGGATAAAACTCCAAGAGGAAGATACAATCCTCCAATATCAAGAGAGAGTTGAACTCTCCATTCTTTCCCCTTCCTTCCACCCAAGAATATATGAGAGATAATAAAACTTTACACTAAATCATCACCATCAACCAATCATCACATAGAACCTGATAATGCTTCCTGAGACTTCTTCAATTTATGAAATTCTTCAATTCTTGGAGTACTCTGATCCTATAGATAATATTACTCAATGTATTATCTGAAACTCCTCCAATTTTCACTCCTTGAAGCCTCCCCAAAAAGAGGTTATAGAAAGAATGGTAGACTTTATTCAATTATGGTCTATTCCGAAGACCCAACTTGTACAACATACCCCATGCTCAATATTTAACATCCAATTCTGAAACTCCCACACAAGAAACTAAAGTCCGTACTCTTTCCAATGGAAGTGTTCCCACTTCATTTAGATGTTGTATTAATAAGTTATGACTGTTTTACCCGGAACACGTGTTTATTGACTAGCTTCTGGACTGGTCACAAACCCTATCTTCCGTAGAGTGTATCTCCATAATTATAGCGAATCAAGAGATGAAATTTTTACCAGAGGTACCTTGATATGTCTTATCAATACCATAGCGATTTCACCATCTGAATCGTTCTAGAAATTTGTTTATAGAAACAATGGTAAGATGACCTAAAAATAACATACCTTAGAACACATCACCAAAAGACTTCATCCTCCCTTGAAATCCGGCCTTCTTTTCTTCTTATTTCCTCTGAAATTCAACTTATATCAAATGAATGTATAAAGATGTTTATTTATACCATTTATGTCATTTCCTTTTAACATTAGGGCCGACCTGACACTTTCTTATTTTGTAATTCTTTTCTTTAATTATCTTCAGGGCCTACATGTACTTCCTTCTTCAATTCACTTTGTCATCTTCAAAAATTCATTTCTCCTCAACCATGAGGATCCATGTGATGTGCCATTATCCATTCATGGGTGTTTTATATGCATGTGCATTGTCCTTCATGTCCAAATATCATTATCAATCTTGCAGTCCAAAACCCATGACTAGGGTTGACATCAATGACAACAACCAATCTTCCAACAATCTTCCCATTTGTCATTGATGGAAACACTCATGCTCCCCCTATCATCATGATCCCAATTTCTCTCCCCCTTTGACATCAATGGAAAAGGTTAGGGATTCTCCCCCTGAGTTTAATGGGAAAATGTAACTCTCTTTTTTGGGGTTGCTCCCTCTGAACATGTGGCACTCAATAATACTTCATCCTTATTTTGGTCTTTGGGACATTTTATTCCTTAGAATCCTTTTGTGTGGCTTTTGTATTCTCTCTCTTCTTCATGTCTAGGATGTATATGTTTTTCAGTATTCTTGTTGCAGTTGCAACCAATCTTCCTGGGTTATTTTCTCTGATTTTACATTTTCGGGAATCAAATGTAAGAGTGTATCCTTGATCACACATTTTACTAACACTGAGTAGATTATGATTCAAGTCTTCAACCAATAGAACATTCTTTGCTTTTACATTTTTTCTTCCAATCTCTACTACACCTTCTCCAAGTATTTTGGCAGATGAGTCATCTCCAAATGCAACATTGCCACCCTTTCTCTTCAAGCTGATGAATTTGTCTTGATCCCCGGTCATATGTCAAGAACATCCACTGTCTATGTACCATTCATCTTCTTCTTTACATTCTTCAGCGGTCAATGCTATTAAACAATATTCATTGTTTGGAATCTCTTTCCTTCTCCATATTGTGGTTGGCATAGGGACATCTTCATTCATATATCTGCAATCTCATTCTTTGTGACCAAGATAATTGCATTTGTAGCATATAATATTATTGTCCATCAACGAGTAAAATGAATTATAAAATTTGTTGACAAATCCATGATTATTTCCATATCTTCTGTTTACACCATTCATATTTCTTGTGTATTTGTTCCTTTCATTGATTCTACAATTAATTGCCTTATGTCCAAAATTTTTGCAAGTATAACAATGACCAAGAAAGAAATTTTGATACCTGGGAGTAAGTGACCTTGTTTGTGATGTAGTCCATCTGGGTTCATGATCTACTCTTCTGTAGTTTCCTTCATATTGATTGAAGCTTCTTTGATTCCTAAAGATAGGAGGTCTTCTTGGATATTCATCTCTTTTGTAAGCATTCCTTCTTTCTGGTATCCTGTTCCACTTCTCATCAACTGTCTGTGTAGCTCTTTCTTCAACCTTCTTGTTGGTATTTGCATCTTCTTTGTATGAAGTTCACCCATGCATCCAAGATGTGGTAATTATTTTGGCACTTGAGAGTTTCTTAAGCTCTTCCTCAAAGAGACAACTTCTTGTTCAAGTTTCTCACAATCTTCTTCTTTCTTGATCATTTGGACCTTCTTTACTTCTTCTATTCTTCTTTCTTCTTCGAGGACAGTTTTCAAGGAAATGGTTTCTTCTCTTATTTTCTAAAAGTATTCTAATTGTTTCTTTAAGCTTACAACTGTCTTTTCATAACTACCCAATTCACTTCTTAGTTTTTTGCGCATGTCTTTGAGCTTGCTATTTTCAATCTCAACATGCTTCAATTTTTTAAGATTCTCATATTCTTGTTGAATCATTTCTACTTCATGATTTTCTTCTTCTTCATTGTCATCTCTTTCAATCCTTGTATGAGGACATTCAAATTCAACATGTCCTACTCCTTCACAATTAAAGCAAAAGAACTGGCCTCTATTTTCTTCTTTGAAATCTGAGATGTTGTAATCTTCTTCAACTTCTTCTTCTTCGTCGTCTTCTACTTCTTCCCTTGCATAAAGGTCTTGTAGCTTGTCCCAAATCTCTTTTGTTGATGCACATGATCCCACCTTATATTTCACTGAATCTGTCAATCCATCCAGGATGGTATCTATTGCCAGTTTGTTGTTCCTTTTTGCTTCCTTCTGAGTTGCAGTCTTTGGTTTCTTCAAAGCATTGTATCCTGAAGCAACTAAGAACCAAACATCTGCCCCAAGAGCTTTAAAGTAAGTTTCCATTCTATTTTTCTAGTATTCAAAATTCCTTCCATTAAATGGTGGAATCCAATTTGGAATGTTGTCTTCCATTTCTGCATAGGATCTTCCTTCCAGTGGTTAAACTGTACTGAAGATAACCCGCTCTGATACCAATTGTTGATACTGAGAAGGGGGTGAATCAGTATCAAGTACAATTTAAAAACCTTTTTCAACTTATACTTAAACCATTCAATTATATCCAATGAGCAATGAATAATAGTATAAGAGTTACACCAATACACCACAA
>ML777082.1:533506-568644 GCA_009831015.1 Picea engelmannii
ACTTTATTCAATTCTGGTCTATTCAGAAGACCCAACTTGTACATCATTCCCCGCACTCAATATTTCACATTTGATTCTACAACTCACACACACAAAAATAAAGTTCATACTCTTTCCAATGTAAGTAGTCCCACTTCATTTGGATTCTGTATGAAGAAGTTATGATTGTTTTACCCGGAACACATGTTTATTGACTAGCTTCAGGACTGGTCACAAACCCTATCTTCCACAGAGTGTATCTCCATAATTATAGCGAATCAAGAGCTGAAATTTTTACTAGAGGTACATTGATATGTATTTTCAATACCATAGATATTTCACCATCTGAATCGTTCTAGAAAAAAATTTATAGCAAAAATGGTAAGATGAACTGAAAATAACATACCTTAGAACACATCACCAAAAGACTTCATCCTCCCTTGAAATCCGGCCTTCTTTTCTTCTTGAAATCCGGCCTTTTATTTATACCATTTATCTCACTTCCTTTTAACATTAGGGCTGACCTGACACTTTCTTATTTTGTAATTATTTTCTTTAATTATCTTCAGGGCCTACATGTACTTCCTTCTTCAATTCACTTTGTCATCTTCAAAAATTCATTTCTCCTCAACCATGAGGATCCATGTGACATGCCACATACCATCGAAAACAACATGATGTATACTATCCATTCATGGGTGTTGTATATGCATGTGCATTTTCCTTCATGTCCAAATACCTTTATCAATCTTGCGGTCCAAAACCCATGACTAGGGTTGACATCAATGACAACAACCAATCTTCCAACAGAACCCGAGTCAACTTCTCGGAAGAGCGTGACATCTACACAGGAACAGATGGAGTTGGTTCTCCAGAACCCTCAACAATATGCAAAGTTGTTGCAACTCTTCCTGGAAAGAACAAAGGTTGTGACACTCTTGCCATCATCCTTAAGGTTGAGACTTGGTCCAGGACCATCGAGAGGAGAGGAGGAGGTAGAGACCCCCTCAAAACATTCAACGGCCAGTGGACTTCCACTGCAGACTCGAGCACCTAGGGACGCAACACCGTCTTCCACCGACCTTGCACAGTGGATAGAAACACACTTGGTTGGAATGATCATAGAATCAATTGATCAACTGGATTAGAGGCTCTAATAGGTGGAGAGGTCTGTAGAGTTCATAAGGGAGGAAGCGCTCCTTGTGCAAACATGCAGGAAATGAGAAGAACATGAAAATATCTAGGTCGATAATAGACTAGAAAGAGTCTAATAAAGTCTTGTTGAAGCCTGGCTGAAGATTCGGAAGGTCTCACCCCAACTGCCCGAAGCCAATGATGCAGGAGATTTGGAGCATCAGACTGAACTGTTCCAAGGAGCATGGTCACAATTGGCCATTCACGTTGACCATATGGAAGTGCAGTTGTGGAAAACTTAGTAAGAAGCAGAGTAGCAGCCTCGAAAGTTGCAGGAGAAGATGGAGAAGATAGTGCTAGAAGGCAACAACTCCTGAGCAACACTACATAAGCGCACAACTGAGTGCACAAATATTTTCAAAGAAGTGAGCAATTGGATGGAAATCATCGCTAGACAACCCAAAACTTGGAGGATGTGCCCACCAGAATCCAGGTGTTGAAGAATTTGTAGCCACGATGGATGTGCTGGAGCAACAAGAGAAGTTTGACCAGATCCATCCAGCAGACAATGAACTGAATTCCCTATTTGAGGCCAATACATAGATAAGAAGGAGTTGTGTGACTTCTAGCATGTCATTCAAATAGTTTATATGTAGATGCATCAAGTTGACACAACAACAGATTATGAATGGAACTCGTTGGTCACATGAAATACCAAGAGATGCATTACAGAGGGGGCCTAATAGTTTGTCATCAAGGCCTCCCTCCTTTCCAGGAAATGGCAGGATAAAGTTGGGAGCTTTCAAAAAGTGAGGAAGCAGGCCTTGGAGTTGGTCCCAGAGTTGGGCCCTTCATTTGAAGAGGCAAAAGAAGAGGAAGAGAAAGCACAAGAAGAAGAGAAAACGAAAGAGGAAAAGGAGGACAAGGGAAAACAACAGTTGCTCCTGAAAGATGTGAAAGAGTCGAGTACTTAACTCGAGGGCGAGTCAAGGTTTATGGTCGCAGCCTATTGGGCCCTTCCTTTTTGGATAAGGAGTTGCACAAGAAGGAACACAACCCCAATTTTGGTCTAGTACAAGTTGCACAAGATACAAAAGAAGTGAGGCAAGCAAGAAGAAGCAACAGAAATCAATTGCGAAAAGAATAGTGAAACTCGAGCAAAGAAAACACAGTTGCAACATAACAAGAAAGCGTGCAATAAATGGTTTGGCCATGGTTTGTAAAATGGTTTTTGAATTGTGATTGTAAAGGGCTCGGTTGGATTATTCCCTTGTTGTTAGGGTGATGTCATAGTAGTTGTTTCCTATTGTTGAAAAGTCGGGTTTTGAGTCTGTAATGTAATCTGTAAACCATTTTGGGAATTATATATCTGCGACATGGGTCCAGAGCCAAGAGTTTGTAACAGAGCGCTAACGTGTATCTCTGAGATTATAATTGAGAAATACCTGAAGATAATATATGAAGAAGGATCCAAAATTTCAAAATATGTTGTGTCTTTCTATGCTTGTACTTATGCATCACATCTTTACAGTACTTATTTATGGTCCATAAGTTCCACATGATGTCTCTGTGTTTGAATGCTTTTCCTCAACATAAGTAGTTTCAGTTCTTGCGCATATGAGTTCCAATTTTCTCTGTAGTTAGATGTCTTGCGCAAGATCAAGATGAATCTTGAAGGTTTTGTGTATCATCCTAAGTATTTTCCTTTCTCTTCCCTATCCTTTTGTCTCAGAAGCACTTTGGGTGAGACTTATTCTCTTTGGATGAGATGAAAATGCTAGTGCTCTAGACTACTCGATACCTTTTGTTGGTAACCTGAGAAGGACCTTGGTCTGATCAAACTTGCGCCAACAGTGATAATGATAATAAAATTTAGAAATATGGGTTTTGATTAATACCCACAATTAATTTCCTCCTTGCACTCCTCTTATAAACTCCTAGACATTCCCCTCTCTTTTGGACTAATCAGCCCCCATCTATGTCCACATCCCCAACAAATGGTATCACATTGTATTTATTAAAATCATAAAATACAATTTGCATATAACATCACTTGGACATAGCCATATTCATATCTACATTATGAATTAATCAAATCGGGGATTATAGTGGGGATTTTACACTCCCCCTCCCCTACAATTGTGCATTGTCCTCAATGCACAACACCATGTTGAAATACATATACAAATTTACATAAAAATATTTAGAAAATAAAATTTTACAATCTGTTTACTCTCCAACAGTAGTTCCAACCATATTCTCTCATTCTTCTCAAACTGTTGACTGAAGGAATTTTCCCCCTTCACTTCCTTTCATATTTTTTACCCATCATCTTGTCATTCCAATATTTTTGGAATATTGGTCTCCCTTTTATTTTCTCATAAATATGTTTTTCTCTTCTTATGGTCTCCTCGAAAGTTATGGGGTCATCATATTGTATCTTGTCACTATATAAGTAAGGTAACCCAGCTAGAAACCTTTGGATTTTGACCTTCTCATCCTTTATGAAGACTACATACTTCAACAACTCAAAGAACCTATTCTCATACTAGTCCATTTTCATGCTTCCCAACTTAAGTTCAAAAACCTATTTCATCTTCCTCTCATAGTTATGCTTAGGAAAATATTTCTCTTGGAAATATCCATTGAAATGGCTCCATGAGACCTTTCTATAATCAAGGTTTTTTTCTTTCTTAAGCTAAACCCACCACATGGTTTCCTTTCCTTGCAAGTGGTAGTTTGGAATTCTTGTTTCTACCCTGGAGGGATAATCATGCATCTAGAAATATTTATTCATTTCCAACAACTAGGCCTTAGCCTCTTCTCCCTTCCTATGCTCACCATTTAATGTTGGTGTCTTGACTATCGTGAGTTCACCTTGCAATATTTCTCCCTCGGGCCTTCTCATCTATCTCCTAATATGGGACACACTTGGTTTTCTCCCTAGAACTAAATTTGCATGAGCTCTCCTAGTGGATTTTGTTGGTTGTGGAGCCTGATTATCTTCTTGATTCAGAGGCCTTTGTTTTCATCCATATTTATAACCCATGAATACTTTACACCCTAGAAGAATGTACACTCCTCCACACGAGGGAGTGCAGGGGGGCTTGCCCCTCCTGTGGGGTCCGGGGGCAAGCGGGCCCCCAGCAGGGGTTCGGGGGTGAAGTCCCTGAAGCAAAATTTGCCTTGTAAATGTATATTGTAATTTCATAGTAAATCAAGATTGTTCATTATAAGGTCACAAATATGACGGTAGAAGTTTTGTTGGGGTTTTTTTTCCCTAGAAGGAAACCCTCTTTTATGAGGAAAATGTATTGTGGCTATGTATTATTACGAATATTGTATTATGAGAGAGGATGTTGTGAGAGAAAGAAGAGGAAGTTGCATTGGGTGTGTTGTAGGTTGTATCCCTTCATTTGTTGGATAATAATAAAGGAAGTACCTAGAAATTTCTCTGGTGGACGTAGCCCACACTGGGTGAACCATGTATATTTGTGTCTCTATTGTATTGTGTATCTTATGTGTTTTATTTCCACATTTGTTTTATTTTATTGCTCCGCGATCCTGTTTTTCTAATACATTTCTCTAAGAAATGACGGAACCTACACATACTCTTTGATTTCTTGTCATTCCCATGCTCATCCCTTCTACTATGTGATTTGGATTTTGTCACACATCTAGCACTATCTTCTTGCTTTGTGCCAGAGTATTTATTGGATTGTCTCTACAACATATTCATACTTTGAAGTATCTCTTCCTGAGCCTTCATAATATTCTAATTATCAACCATATAGCTATGCACTTCTCTTTGCAGGCTTCTCATAGTTACAGACTCCTTCATGTCTCTTCTTCCATTAGACTCTATCTCAAATTTTCCCATGTTGACATGTAGCCCTTTGGATTCCTCTTCATGACTATAGGAACCTTGGGCATATTCCATGGTTTTGGTTCTCATACAAGAACCAAAATGTCTTCCTATACCTCTAAATTCTTCAAGAAAAAATGTGAATGCAAACAATTTTCTATTAGACAAAAATATATACATAGTTATGGAAAAGAATGCATTTTGTTTTTCTCTTTAATGCTACCATTCATCTTATTTTGCATTCACTATAACTTATACTGCCCAAATAAAATTTTTGGGTTAATATATGGATTCTCCTCCTCAATACCTTAACATCAACTACTTTCTTTCTCAATTCTAATCTTCGAGTAGAAAGTTACAATCGTTTGAGTATTGCTAATTTACCCATTTTTGTACACTTTTCATTCTAGTGCAAATAATCCCAGACATCGAATTCTACCACTTGTAGAAGTAAATTTGTCAGGAACTAGAGAAACTTTTGCATGAGACATAGATAATAATGATAACATGGAATTCATAAAAACTCTCATATTATCAATCTAAAGCTCTAGTAAACAAATGCAACAATCTGGAAATGACAACTTTGTCATTTTTCACCTCAATTTCAAGACTTGAATTTTTAGCCAAACTAGTTATCTCTCAAAATGTGCACTTCTAGAAAATATTCACTAGTTGTATAGCTTGATGAGTATACAAAATGTTGAGTAAAAAAAAAATTCTAGATTTTTCATCTGGAGACCCTTTTCCTCCTCTGAAAATCCCAAAAATCCCCAAAAAATGGCCCAGAATAGTGGGGTTTGGCTTATTTCAGCATTCCCATTCCAAAACCCTTAGAATTTATTCAATTTCTTCATGGGATATTTTTGTGTCTTCTTTTTGGACCCTCCAAGAATTTCATCTTAATTTGGATCTCTGCCAATGATTTGGATCTAGATCTTTAAAAACCACTATTTTGCAATTTATGACAAATCCAAGTAGAAATGGGCAGTGACCCTCTCTAGAACTTTTGTAGATCTCCTCACTATGGAAAAAACCTATAAATTTCATCTCAATATGAATTAATCTTCTCTAGTTATGTCCAAAATAATAAAATGGCTCCAAACTTACTTTTTTTTAGACTATAGGACAATTTTTCCTATGTGGAATCTTTGTTGAAAAAGATGCTTATGTGGCATTTTGGGTCCACACGACACCCTGAGGTGATTCCATGTCAACCTCCTGGCCATGCCTCATCAGTATTCATAATCTTTGTCCCCTTTACACAGACCTTAAGCATTAATAAAATATTAATATTTTGTGATCCCCACCCATACCAATTTCCCAACTAGCACACCTATGACTTTGAATGGAACATGGGTCCTACCCTGACTATCAAAATTTCAATTGGCACCCCTTAATTAGTTGCAAGTAAGGAAAGGCCCCATCTTGCACCTTTACCTTGCCGTGTGAACTTGTATTCCTCCACGATCCAATGATGGATATTAGGCAAGATCTACGGTAGAAAGGTCATGTCGCATCCCAAACATGCACGAGGGTTAACACACCCCCTAGGGTGTGAAACTCCAAAACTCTTGCTACATGGAATGATTTGAATGGTGTCACATCATATAAGTCCTTTATCAAAACCACCTCGCTACCCATACGACACCAGTTTGTGGTATTGGTTATACCACCCTGCTCATGCAACTCCCATGTCACGTGTTGGACCCACAACATGAAATGCATACCTTACCATTATGACATTGTGTAATTTCAGGCCACCTCTACCATGTCACTTCCATGTTTCCTCCATGTCATGATGACATCATGGTATGGATAATTACCCAAATTTTCTGAAATTTCATTTTTTTCCAATTTTTCTAAAAATGCATAATTTTGAAATTCTTTCCAGAGCCGCCATGGAACCAAAAATTAACCTTGATAACTAGTAAATTTAGGCCCAGTGTGTTAATGTCCTTGATTTTAAGGTATGGTCATTTGTGTATTAAGAGTTTGCAAAGTCATGCCTTGGTCTTGGGAAGACCAATGCATTCTTATTTTGAGTTATTAAGTGTGTGATAGTTAGTCACGATTTTAAAGGCTTTAGTCTCATGAAAAGTTTTAAGTGTATGCATAAGCCACTAGTCATGAGTCTAAGATTGTTTCCATAATATTTGATGTCGTATGTCATAAAATATTCAAGTCATAAATCAAAGGTCTAGGGGAAGTGTTTTCAAATGATATCATGAATCATAATGACATGTGTGAAATATGGATCCATAATAAGTCATCATGTTGTATGTACTAATATTCAAAAGTGATTTTGATATTCGACTTGTAAAGGATCACACACAGTGTAAGTTCTTTGTGCAAATTGTTGTTCCAGAGTCTGTACTTAAGGCTAAAAAGTACAGGATCTAAGCATCCAAAAGTGAGTAAAATATAAAAAGGGGAAAAATCAACCTTCGGGAAAAGGGAAGCTAAGGCTGATTTCTATGTTGTCTATGTCTCGCTTCCAAACATTATTGGATGCTTATATCCCGTTCAATTGTGGCCCATGAACGTTTGAGTTCGACCCGGGTGATGGTGGTTTTAAGTATGGTGTCAAATAGGTTCAAAATGATGTTGGTTTGATCCGATAGGCCGGGTTCAATATTGGGTTGTCTTGCAAAGGGCACAGTCATGGAGGAATAGAGAATGAAAAGAATGTTTGAGGTTTAAAATGCCACTTCAATTCTTTTTTAACCGTATAAAAGAGAACTTTCGAAATCTGATGCTAAAGATAGAACAAAAACCAAAGGCCTTCTCCCGTAACTGAGTTAACTTTTTAAAGAATCATGTATGAAATGTGAGAAAACATCAAGAAGTCGACAATGCAAGGCTCCTATCAGCGGAGAATCGCGCCCTGTAAATAGAAGAAGAAAAAGGCGAGAAGTAATTTGATGAAGCATAAAATATAGAGATCTAAAAAGTTCACAGGTCTTGCACCTACTGATAGCCGATACAGAGGGAAAACTGCAAGCGATTAGACGACTAAATTTGGTCACCACAATAGAAGTTGCACTAAATTGTAGCTAAGAATTCATCAGAAATATATAAGCGAAATGAAACTTAATATAAGATAATAGAGAAAACAAAACTCATAACTTAGTCTTCACAGAATCAGGAATCTTCAGATTGCTTTGTATTAATTTTCAAGAGAAAGAAAGTCTCTATTACAATCGGCCAAGAAAGGTCTAGCCCTTATTCTCACTTCAAAATGCATATTTATACAAACTTCTAAACGCTAGAATCTCAATCGTTCTAGAAGTTTTCCGTTACAAAAATGGGAAATTTATGCATTTCACTTCTTTGTCTTTGTCCTCCTTCCTATGGGCAGAGCACCTTCCTTCCTTTACTCTTTGGGTTCTAAAAATAGAACAGGCAGACATCTGTCATTATTTAACACCAGAAGCCTGCCCTTTCGCCTGCTCGGTGCAAGTGATGCACCTCTCCACCAACTGGGCTATCAACCTGGAAGGCTCTGCTTGGTCGCTCGCTTCAAGAGTGTAACAATTATTCGCCAGTTGTGGTAAACTCTTTCCCACTTGTCGGTCCTCTATGATGATGGAGCATAATTGTAAATTTGGCTATACTAGCCATTTGTCCATTTGGGTCATATCAACCTAGCTGATCTGGGATATCTTCACTTGCTGCTCTTCCATGTTTTCTTTGATGTCCAACAGATGTTTAGCTATATTGATTTTGCCCAGTGTCCCAGCATTGTTCTCCTTATCAAGATCTAGCAAACCTTTACTTATTAAAGAGAATGTTTCCTCACAAAAATTCTTTACTTCGTTAGCTCTCCCCCTGCTTTCCGATATGTTATGCTCCTAGAACTTCAACAGGATATTACCTCTGGTTTTTTCCGCGATGGATAATTTTGAGGTGTTGACCGTCTCTAGCTTCGTTGTATCTATAACAGTGTCTTGGAAAGTGATCCATGTTGCCCCGGCTTCTCTTTCTCTCGAAGAAATGTTCTCTAATATCTGCTCTATCGTCTGGAAATGGTTTTGAATGGTTCTCACCTTTGCCAGCAAGTTTTGTTGAGCCGTAAGTACCTTATGTCAGATTTTTGTGGCCTACGATCTGAACATTTCTATGTCTACAACATGTTTCTCGGCCACCTCCAATTTCCACTGCAACTATATAATGTGTTTCCCCTTCTGGCTTACCTGTGTTTGGATAGTTTTTGCCGACTGGCGCACCTGCTCGAGGTCGGACCTGAGCTTCTCGATTTCACGTAGGTCGGTTGTTCGATATTCCTGAAGGCTCCTGATCACCTCATCCCTAACATTCTCTTCGACAGTAGCTACCTTAGCTTCCAATTTACTGATCAGGAGGTTCTTTCATTTCAACTGGGTCGTCAAAGTCCCAACTGAGTACTGATTGGTTGTAGCATAAGCCCCTAGCATCCCAACTATCTCCTCTATCATGATTTTAAATTTTTTAGCTATTGCACCCTTTTTTTGATAAAATCCTTGCCTTACCACGACCTTTCTTTTCTTGTCAAAGAAAAATTCATTGGGAGACAGCTCCTCTACAGAAATAGGTGTCAGTTCTTCATTGAAAATCCATCCCTCATCAGGATTCCCCTTTATGAACTATAAGGGTGTGACAATAGAAATCGGACTGTCGATTTGCTTGGATATTTTTTTCGGAGTGACTTCTATAACCGGCTCATTTGGCATGAGTGAAAGTGAGTCGCCTGACCCCTGTGAAGGTATCTCCGCTTGGCCTTGGGTCTGCTTTCCTGGCATGCCCTTTTTGGGGTTTCCTTCCTGCTTCTAGGGGCCTTCGGCTCCTAGCTCTGAGGTTCCAACCTCCCTGGTTTTCCCTTGGTCCTTCTCCCTGCTAGGACTCAAGTCCTTTGCACCTTTGGCTCCCGTCTTCTTTGTAACTGGAAGCTCTGGGGATTCACCCTATAAAATCTGGGGGAGACAACTCTGTCGATGTTCCCGAAACTTCAAAAATTCAGCCATGTCTCCGAGTGACAAGGTTTGAATCTGACTTAGGACTTCCGTGAAGGACCTGGCGCCCTGGAATATTTCATCATGCAGGGAATCCTCATGTTCATACCTCTTCAGGCTGCAACTTGCCAGGTGATTGCTCACAACCTTACTAGGGTCATGCTTCTTAAACTCAATGTCTACCAGCTTCATTCATTCCAGAGCCACAGCCTTGGCTTTGGCGTGGCCAAAATATAACAAGGAATATGCATTGATATGAATAGGGAAGGGCGACCATACCTTTTTTTATACTCCTTTGAGCTCCATGTTTATCCCTCCGAGCACAGACTGTCTAGAGATCTCCCGGCACAATATCTTATCTGGCAGGAATAGTGGGAGGGCATATGGAGGGACAGAGATGTCGAAAACCCTGATATAAGAAAATTTTGCCTCTAGATACCAATCTCCCACGCTTCTTAGGTTGGTCGCAATGCTATATGATATCCTGGGAGGCGGCTGGCCAAAAATGGCGACATGCAGTGGCACCATTACCCAGTTGAAGTTCTCGTAGATGAATTCTTTGGCCTTATCCTCCCAAAGATTTGAGTGGTAGACATGGATGGGCTCTGTACTAGGTGGAGTCCAGCTCCAGCTTTGTTAATGCTCTATAAATTCCCAGAGGTGTTCAGAGTAGAATAAATTTACAAGAGGTAACTTTATCCAACCACTTTGAAACTGGAATCTAGCCCTACCAGTTTCAAAGAGGGATCTCTCTGTATGACTTAGCTATGTTTTAACTTTGAGATATTAGGCTAGTTAAACGAAATAAGATTGAATGGTTTGTTGTTTCTTTTGTTAAGTTGGCTGAAAAAGGTTTTTACGCCTCCGTTGGGCTATGGGGTCTGTATTATAAATATAGAGTTCTAAACAGAAATTAAAAGATTATTTTCACAGGGAAAGATAATGCATTCATTGGATTCTTTAGCAGTAAAGTGATGAATAGCAGAAAATATGAGAATATTAATTAGAGTAAAGAAGCATTTAAGAATTTCTTCACTGTAATATCATAAAGATAAACATCAAGATCTTTCAAAGCCGGAAACAGGGTATACGAAGATAAATCCTGCAACATGTGCTACTTTTAAAAGATTAGACTAGAAAACAATATGACAACTGAGGGAGAAAAACATTTAACATGGAAAGGACAACATCACCAATGAATAACACGCGAGAATCCTGTGAAACGTCTCTTTGTATTACTGGAAGATCTCTTGATAAAAATTACAGTCTTTCTAGCTTACAGGGCGTAAAGATCAACACTCAGTACTTCAAAGTTTGAAGTATTTATAATCAAAAATTACATACGATACTGTCATTAAAGATCAGGACATGGCAAATTCTAAATTTAGCTATCTAACTCAACAAGATACAAAAATTTAGGAAATATTTGATGATGTGTTGAAATCTTCATGTTGATTTCTAGGTAAATCGTTGGTGAGTCCTCTGCACGACCTTGTCTGATTGGATAGCTGACTGGGCTCGGACACCTCATATCCTTCTCGATCAGATTGCATAATTCTTCGCTTCGAAGGTTACTGGGAATGATGACTTTGAGCAATCTTCGGTATACTTCATCCATCTCTGTATACTTGGAAAACCTTGGCTTAACGATGAAAATGTATTGGATCTCGTGTTGTATGCTGATGTCTGAATAGAAAGCCTCTAAGAACTCCTTACCTGTGATACTGGTCTGTATTCTCAAGAATTTCGAACTATCTTTATCCACAGTGGCTAGTTTCTTTTTATAATCAGAAAGTGTCATTAACTTGTCATTTATGACCCTTAAGCCAGGGAGGCCTTTCTTCTGCAGAGCTTCAATTTTGCTAAAAAATCTTTGCACTCATATGTCCATAGTCTGGACTTTTTCCTCTAGTTGTAGCATCAATCCTCTTTTGGTCAGCACCCTCTTGACCTCGAGGATGGTTTCTGTCCTATCTTCAATTTTCAAATCCTCTAACTCCTCTCTGGTTTTTGAATTCAGGAATTTAATGATCTCAATGGCTTCTGCGGGCATCTCTCCCAATTCTCCTCTTATTTTCTCAATTGTCTACTTGCTTCTTTGCACCAGTTCGTTCTGCTCGAACATGATTTGTACCATAGGCCATATTTCATTTATGGATTTCGTTATCTCCATCCAGAGATTTTCCTTGACCTCAACAAGTGTTTTGCCTATCGTTGTTTTCTATTGAATCTATTGCAATTCCTGTTTGAGCTTGTCTGATCTTTATTTCTCCTTGGAGTAGCTAGTTTGGTAAGAAGACTTGAGTTCCTGAAGGTTCTCAATCTCCTTTTTAAGTCTGCTAATATCTGTCTCTTGCGAATTCATCTCTTCCATGGATTTTTCCAATTCTACTGTCTTCTCCAGAGCTGTCAGTGGAGTTGCTGAGGGATTTTCTGCTAAGGGGATTCATGTTGTTGATGTTGTGCTTGGTCCTATGAGTGGAACTGTGCTCAATGGAATGACCTCCATAAGCTTTGATTGTTCCTTCTCTTTCAATAACCTTTCCAGTTCTGCTTCCATCTCTTTCAACTGTGCATTTTGTTCCATAATCAACCTAAGCATCTCATCCTTTTCCCCTTCTATCTCAGCTATCTCCTTTGCCTTTCATCTTCCGTTGGTGGAAGTTTCAACTATTTCCTCAGAGATGCTATATCGACATTTTTCTTTTTTAACATCTCCTCAACTGCTTTCACATTTGAGGGGTCATACCCAATCTTGAGGACCAATTCTTCCAACGTCTTAATTCTATTATCCTTTACAAAGGATGATATCTTTTCTAATTTCAGCTGTGTCTGGACATTGCTCAGAGATACCTGTAATTTAGGGGCCGCAGTAGAAGCATTTTCCAATGTGGAGAAAATCATTTCCCTCGTTTTCCTGTGCAGATCCATTTGATCAGCAGGATGCACATCCCTAGTATGAAACTCAAATGTTGCCCTTTTGTAATCAGTGATTGCTTTGGGGTCTGGCACCTATGCCTGAAGAAACACCATGTGCATTCTACCCTTTTTTGTATCAAATGTAGACAACAATCTATGTTGTGTCGTTGATGTCTGCTTCCAAATCTGAGCATAAGTACTGTTGGTCAGTGTCTGATTTTTCTTTTTGATCGGGTCATACTTCTCAAATACACTCAATTTTGGTCCTACTTTACTCGGTTGGTCGACTAGTGGAGTACTCGTGGGCTTCTTAGGCACAACGGTAGACATGATTTTCTTGCTACTTGTGCTCAGAAGTGACCGATCATATTTCATAGTTGTAGTGGATTGGATTTCCTTTTCACCAGTCGAGTTAGGTGTAAGACTAGTTTTTGGCCTTTTGGTGTGTAATTGGAAATCTTCATCCAAGACTTCATCGATGGAAGGTGAAGTATCCTTCCTGGGTCTTTTCTCCTTGGGAACCTATGGTGTAGTATTCTGTGAGATGATGACCGAAGGGTCCTGCTGTTCTATCTCGACCAGAGTGTTCGGCTCCCATTTTGTTTGATTCGTGAACTTATCTATCTTAGGCTTGGGTGTATGAACATATGGGACATTTTTATTTTTAATCCTCATCTCAGAAATTATCCCGCACGGATCATAGTGCCATATGAAACTAACAAAAAACTTCATTTATTTCAACAGTCTGTCTGCTTCCTCCTCGGTGCCTCGACTATTGTAGATGAAAGACCCTATTTTCCCTTTAATTCTAAGTTGTTGTTTCTTTTTCAGAGACGCAAAATGTATGTCATATGAGTTAATCATTTGCCTTATGTATTCCAGGGAAAATATCCTCACAGGTAAATACTTGGGAAATTTGTGTGGAGGCAAATCGCATCCATATACCCTGATCTCGGTGTGGTTTTGGTAAAGATTCCAGTCTCCATTTTTTGCAAGGTCTAAGAGGTGTAAAATCCTCTGAATATCCTCATTTATTCTCGGTTCAGGTCTGCTCGATAAACTGTTTGAAGCTGAATTCTATAGAATTTTGTCTGAGTAGCGAAGTCCAAGTTGTTACCGCCTACGACCTCCCATCCTTATCCATATTCTGCATTGAAAAGGAGAATCTGTCTGCTTGAAAGAAATTGAACATGTAGGCCAGTATTGAGGAATACCGGAACATGCCCTCTGTGGCGAAATTTGAAAACTGTTCATGAATATTGTTCACCAGGAAAGTGTTGTAATCGAACTAAGTGGTAGGTCTTTCTTCCACGGAGAAAATTGACAACAAACCCAATATGACTTGGTTTCCGTTCTCTGAAAACAGGGAGGAAGGGTATGTGGGATTTGTCTTGGGGAGCTGAGCAGCTTGTGGGAGGAAAAGCTCGAAAATATGGGCTCTCTGAGGGAAGGATAGCTTCTGGTAAAGCTCCGTGATGACTTCGAGATTGAAAAGGGATGTGGATTTAGCTCTGGGTATATGCCTCATATGATCAATGGCTTCTGGTTTAATGAAGAATAGAGTTTCTCCTGATGAAGATACTATGGCTCTCTGGTCGAGGAGGTAATGAGCTTGGCATTTGAGGGTGAATTCAGGGAAATGGTGAACCTGGGGGAAAAGATACAGAGGAAGGTTGGACTCCCAGAGCCCAATTTCATCGCTCTGATCTAAGAAAGTCTCTTTGAGCCATGACTTCAAATCCACGAAGTCGAATTCGCACCTGGTGTCTGGGATTAAATGATCTTTGTCGGCCAAATGGATCCTGTCGAGATCAATAGGAGGTGGGAGGAAAGGATTTTCCTCGGCTTCTGATTTCTTGGATTTTGGTGCCATCATTGTGAAAATACATGCAATTCAAAAACAACGTTAGTGGGGATGGTTGTGGTTTTCGACAACTGACCAAAACGGAGAGAAAATGGGGAAATATATGCTCTGGTGCGATGGGAAAAATATTCTCTGGTAAGATGACACAGTAAACAATGGGGAGAATGAAGGGGAAAAGGTAGTTTTGAGCAAACGGATACCCATTGGGCACGGGAGACAGGTCAGCAAGCTAACAGATAAGTTAGCCAATAATAAATGGCCAACGGGTCTTTTGGAGCGTTAGATGGCGGGTAACAATGAATGAAGAATACGACCAGGTGATGTGGCGGGTGTTGATTAGGAAGTGATCATGGAGAAGGGACTTGTAATGGGTGAACAGGGGGAATGGACTGACAGAGTTATGAGATGTGATCTTTAGGGGAAAAAGTGGAAAATGATGTCATGAGGTGACGGGGAGTCTATTAAAAAGTGGTAAGTAGTACGTGGCAGGAGGATGGAGCCATGGATTCCTACCACGTAGAGAAAGGGGCCCGCTAGAAAATCACTCCATTCTGGACCCGCCCCCATCATTAAAAGTAGACCGGTCGGGGGGGTCCAAAAAACACCATCAGTCGTCCATCGGTGTGCCTACCGCTGGACTGTAGATCTGAGCACGATGTTTAACCAACATTCTGGACCCCCCCCCCCACCACCATTAAAATAAGAATGGTCGGGGGGGTCCAAAATTCAATCTCAACCATGGATCTAGGTGTCGATGCCTCAGCCGTTTAGATGCGTGCCTTTGTTATACCTGATTCCGGACCCGCACCCTACCATTAAAGGTAGAACTGTCGGGGGGGGGGGTCCGGAAAAGCTTATCAACCGTAGATCTCAGTGCTAGCGTGTCAACCGTTCATCTATGCGTTGTCTTTAATCTGTGAGCACAAACTCATTTTTACTTTGAAAACTTAGGATAAGCGCTTTAAGTGGGTTTGTCCAAGATTTCCCTGTTTTTATCACCATGGGGTTAGACATTCAACTTTCAAACATCAAAGATAGGGTTCAACATCGATCATCATGCCTGGTTTATTGAGATAAAGAAAAATACCCTATGCTCTAACCTAATTACCTATGACATTTAGCCAAAATTAAACTATTGGACTAAGAAATTACTCTATCCCTGGGTTATTTGACCAAGATTAGGCAGTTTGGTCAAGTTTATTCACTAGCTAACCTAATTTGCTTGGCTAATATTAAACAGTTTAGCCAAACTTATTCACTACTCCTATCAACATCAATTTAAAAATACTTGGCCATGATTGAACTGTATGAACCAAGTGATTGTTATTGCATGGGGCTTAATCCAATTTCCTTTATGCCCTATTTTATTCTTTTTCTTTCTTTTCTTTTTCTTTTTTCTCTTTCTTTCTTTTCTTTTCTTTTCTTTTTCTTTTTCTTTCTCTTCTTTTCTTTTTTCTCAAATTATTTGCAGAATGAAAAATCATTTGACAACCAAAACAATAAATGGATAAAATTTCCAGTCACCAATTGATCCTATAAATTATAGGGTTAAAACAGCGGCTCCACATGGGGATGGTACTCTCCTTGTGAAGTGCCAAGAATCTTGGCTTATGATGTTTTGAAAAACTTTCTCCACCGTTGCCTTTGTTGTTTGATTTGTTTTATTTTTGAAAGTTTGATTACAATGTTCAGTGGCTTAGGGCCTTTTTTGCGGGCTTCAACCATCTGATCAAAATTATTCACTCAAAAACTTGTAAGCACTATAAAATGATTTGTACAATGGAAAGGTGTGACTCAAGGTCCCTACTGAGGAGGTGAGTAGTTCTTCAGCATTCTTCCATTCACAGGTCCTCCTGGAAGATTGGTCCCATCGTTTTTGTTGAGCAAGAAAGCATTATTTCCTCTGAATGCATGAAGTGTAAGGTCCCTTCCATAAACTGTTGAATTTTCCATGCTTCCCCTTATCTTCATTTCGGGCATCCCATCTCAGAACCAGGTCACCTAGCTCAAAGTCATCTTCTTTAGTTATTTTATCAAATATCTTTTTTATGCTCTCCTGGACAACCTGAGTTTTGTTGTACACTTCTTCTCTGGACTACTACAAGTGGATCATCTGGCTTATCCTTCTTTGGGAATCGTTCTGCTCAACTTGCATCTCTTGCAGTAGTTTCATGACAGGAACCCCTAAGGAGGTAGGAAAAAATGCTTCAGTTCCATAGACCAATTGATATGGAGACATACCAATTGAACTCTTGGTGGTTAGTCTGTCGTCCCACAACGCAAAAACCATCTTGTTATGCCATGACTTTTTGTTTTCTTGCAACGTCTTCTTAATAATGTTCACCAGGGTTTTATTGGATGACTCCGCTAGCCCATTTCCCTGAGGGTAATAAGTTGTGGAATGTCCCAAACCAATATGATACTGGTTGCAAAAATTTATGAGCTTCTTGGATCGGAAAGCAGCTGCATTGTCCGTTATAATTTTTCTTGAACACCCAAAATGAGACTAGATATTATTTTCTAAAAATTTAATAATGATAGAATCAATAGCTTGCCTACTTGGTACAACTTCGATCCATTTTGTGAAATAGTCCATAGCATTCAGAATCCACCTGTGCTAGCTCGAAGAAGGAGGATGTATTTCTCCGATAAAGTATAATCCCCATTGCTGGAAAGGAGCTTCAACAGAGATTGGTTTTAGGGGCAAAGGGAGGAGCTTCCTTTTTCCCTCGAACGCCTGACATTTATGACATGAAGTCACCTTCTAATGCACATCAACAAATAGTGTAGGCCAATAGAACCCAGCTCTGAGAATTTTATTAGCTGTGGTCTTCCAGCTCAGGTGACCACCACAGTCTCCTGCATGAAAATCCTACAATACTTTGTCATCTTCATCCTTTAACAGACAATTCAACAAAATACCTCCAGGATCCTTCCAATAGATATTGCCTTCTAGAATGCAAAATTTTAGTGCTTTCAATTTCAAAAACCTAGCTTTAGTTTTGGTTAGACCAGGGGGAGCTTGTAAGTTATACAAAACAAATATCAGGTCTGCGTACCATGTAGAGTTCAGAAATACCTCTTTCATGCTTGGAGTCACCTGCTCTCCCTGTTCATCTACTGCAGCTAAGAAATTAATATCAAGAGCATGGAAATTGGATTCATCCATTAACTTTGCTAGACCTTGACCTTTAATTAGTTTAGTAGGCTTAATCTCTATGTCATACTCCAGAATGATAGCAATACATTTTCCTCTTCTACCATCTGGATTGTCCTGGGTTTAAATATCCTTCACTACTACATTCGGAACGTATGCAATGGTGTGGGAATGGAGAATATATACTCTAAAGTCCTTTATGGATTTTACTAGGGAAAAAGCTTGTTTCTCCATTATTTTATAATTCAAAGCAACATCTCTTAAAGATTTACTAAAAAAGGCTATGGGTTGTTCATACCCTTTGTTGTTTTTCTGTAGTAATATTGTTGTAATGGTATGTTCAGAAGCAAAAGAAAAAAGGTAAAAATCCTTGGTGACGTCAGGACTGATCAAGACTGGAGCCTGTGTGAGTGCATGTTTAACTTGTTCAAAAGACTGCTTGGATTTAGTGTCCCATTTTATTTTTGTGTCCTTTTTTAACATGTTGGTGATGTTCCTGAGAAGCTCAGCCAGGTTAGGTATGAATCTTCTCAGAAAGTTTATTTTTCCAATGAAAGATTGTAATTCTTTGATATTCCTTGGGTGTACCAGTTTCTGAATGGCTTCTATTCTGTTGGGATCTATATTAATTCCATCATTAGATATTATGTGCCATAACAGTTTACCTTCCTCTAATCCGAAAAGGCTTTTCTTAGGATTTAGAGAAATCCCAAATTTCCTGCATTTCTCAAACACTCGTCTGAGATGTTGTAAGTGCTTGTCATTGGATTGGGAATAAACAGTTACGTCATCCAGATAAATGACAGTAAATCTTCCAAGTTCTTCTACAAAAGTGATGTCCATCGCTCTTTGGAAAGTGGCCCCAGCGTTCATCAACCCGAAAGGCATTTTCACATACATGAAGGTACCCCAAGGTGTTGTGAAGGCTATTTTCTCTTGGTCATCTGGGTGAATAAGAACCTGGTTATAGTCTGAGAAACCATCCAGTAAGGAGATTCGGCTGGATCCAACTACCTTTTGTAATATGTGGTCCATTTTTGGCAGTGGGTAGTTGTCCTTTAGGGAAACCTTGTTGAGGTTTCGGAAATCAATGCAAAGCCTGATTTCCCCAGTTTTCTTTCGGGTTGGGACCAGATTTGAAACCCATTTGGAAAATCGTAAAGGAACTATGATTTTAGCATCATACATCTTTTTGATTTCTTTTTCTATCAGGGGAAGTAACTCAGGATTGATTCTCCTAAGTTACTGTCTGAAAGGTTTTTGATCTTCTTTTATCAGGATCTTATGTTGAATGATGCTTGTGTCATAAKATTTCAAGTCTTCATAACCCCAAGCAAAAACGTCTGCATATTCCTTGAAAAGTTCAATGTATTTGAGTTTCTTCTCAAGAGGTAAGGATTTGGAAAGTTTTACTATCTTGGGTTTCTCTTCTATCCCTATGTTACAGTCTTCAACCTCTTTCCCATTGGCTTCAATTTTAAATTTTTTAGCTACATCATTAAAATCAAATAAGTCTTCTAACGGAACTAAAACCCTAGGTAAAAAATTACTCTTTAAATGAAAAACATCAGAATCTATCTCATCTTCACCTAATTCTTTTGAATCTATTTTATTTGAACTATTATTTCCAAAAACAGATTTATTACATTTTCATCATCATTTTATAAGTGTATGTTTGTACACTCGAAATCATTTTTACATTGTAGAAAATCTTCAATTTGGTCATCGTTCCCAAATACCTGCCAGTATCTTATGTTGTTTGGGATAGTCGGTCTGCACTTTACCTCCACTATGTATGGGTGAGTGGAATGAAAAGGTATCTTGCATGTAGCTACTGACATAGCTAAACCATCTGCTAAAATGTTTTGTCCCCTGGGCATCACCTGCAAATCAACTTCAATGAAACATTGAAGGGCGTCCAACACAACGTTTCTATAAGATCTAAGCCTGGGATGTTTTGTTGCATACTCACCTTTAATTTGTTTGATAATTAATTTAGAATCGCCTCTTACCATGATTTGTTTGGCACCAACCTTCTTTAGTAGTTTCAGGCCGAGCATCAAAGCTTCGTACTAGGCTATGTTGTTAGTGCATTGAAAATTCAGTTTGTAAGAATGGTTTTCTGAATACCTGGATTTGTGATTGTGCAACCAAACTCTTGCTCCAACTCCTTCTTTGCTCACAACTCCATCGAAGTCCATGCTCCAAAAATCTGCTGGCAATTCTTCACTTATTACAAGTTTCTTCCCTTTTGCCTCAGCTATTTCTTGGCCTTCGTTCGGGTCAAATGTATCTTCTTCCAGCTGAGAGATTTGTTCTCCCATATCACCATCGTTATACAGGATGAAGGAATCTAGATCAGAGTGAGCAGAGTATAGAGGGTAATTATGGGGCTTTTCCTAGCTATTGACCATATATTTCATCAGCGTCTCTTTGTACAGTCTTCTCATTTGTCTGAATACTGGGATGGTGGCATATGACATATCCAACTGCAACATGCCTTTCAACTTGGCCCCCCAAGACCTGGACATCAACATACCATATTTCGAGGGAATGTCCACGACCACAACATCCATAACCATGCTTTTTGCTGGAATCTGAACTAGGGTGATACATAAGTCCTTGATCAACCCAATACATATAGCTTTGCTAGAGTCAAAAGAGTGTAAATCCTTGTAAGGTCTGGTGACCGCGAGTCCCATCTTTTCCATCATTGATTTAGGCATCAGGTTATGGGAAGCACCCGAATCCAACATAGCATTGTACAGAATCAGGTCGTGTATATTAAGGCTGATGTAAAAAGAGGCGATAGCACCAGTGTCAGTCTGACCATCAACTTCAGGGCCAAACAGGATTTCAGGTTGATCATCGGTAAGATTTATCGTGTCTGAATGATTCATCGATCCAATGATTAAGGCATTCATGCCTATATCAGGCTCAATGCTCAGCGCTTTGATCACCTGAGATCAGTAAGCGTTCTTACTCATCAACTCGGAAAGGGGAATGGGAATTTTCACTTTGGCTAATTCCCCTTCAAGGCTGAAAGGAGTAGGTGCTCTGCTTTGGCTCAGCAATTTTGATCTATCCACCATAGTTTTTTGGGCGGAAGTATTTGGTCGGTTGGTTGATGAAACCTTAGTCTGAGCTGATCTTTGTAAAATGGTAGGGTTTCTTTTTGCTAGAGTTTCATCATTACCTTTCTCGGGGATCTTCTTGGTAGAAGGCTCAGGAGCTTTCTTGGTTTCGACTGTTTTCTTCATCTCGGTAATATTTTTTGGGGAATTTCCATCTGTCTTTTTACTTCACAGATTGTACTGCCTGTGTACCTCCATAATAGAATTTTCAAATTCCTGTTGTTCGGTCTCTTCGTCTTCCTCACTCACCTATATTTAAGAAAGAAGGAAAAGTTCTTGCTCTTCCTGAGTAAGGAAAATGGCTTCGTTATCGTGAATTCCCATGAGGTTTATGTGTGTGTCCTCTAATTATTCAATTACCTCCTCAACTTTATCAACATAATTTTCCTGTAGGGGTGGTCTGATCTATTGATCAGGGCCCCTATATTCTCTTTGATCCCTAGGATCTCTCTACCTGATTTGAGGAGGATTTCTTCTGAAGTTAGGATTCTGAATTTGTGGAGCATGTTGGTTTTCTCTAGGAGGATTTCTTTCAGCTATAGTAAGTCTCTCCATCATCCTTTCCATTTCTCTAGCTAAGGAATCCAGTTTGATGTCAGAAGAAGATGTGGAAGGTTCCTCTTTAATCGTGACTCTCCTCTCCGTCCTTTGTTGTGCCCTTTTAGCCAGCAGGTTGGCCTCTACAATTATTGCGCTTTTCTGCATATCCTCCAGGGTGGTAAAGTTTCTTTCCCTTAATTGATACGACATATCAGTGTTGAAACTATCAGGGAATTTTATCAGTGTCAAACCTTGCGGGGGTTTAATATCGAATGGAATCACATTGTATAGATTGTTGAAGTGGGTACAGTAGTCTTTTACTATCTCTCCTTGATTCCTTCTGATGTTTTCATATTCTGACAAGATTTGGAGAGGGTTTTTCTTTACCTCCCATCTATCCAGAAAACTTCTTTGAAACGCAAGGTAGACCACTAAAGCAACATGTAATCCTTTGTACCATTTCTTAACGTACCCAATTAGACTCTGCACAAAAATTCTCATTTGAACGCCAGCTTCTTCTACTTCTTGCAAGTCAAAATAGTCATTCATTTTATCAACGTGTTGATGTGCGTTCAAGGGCCTAGTACCATCGAACTGTTGAAGTCTTGTTTGATAATCCTGGGGCATGTCATGTAAAGTTGCATCCAACACCAAGGGAGCATATATGGCTGCCATGATAGGTGGAGGGGGTGGAACAACAACCTGGATGATAGGTGGGGCGGTGGCACAAAAAGAGGAGGATGAGGGACTAGCTGTCACAGAGTGAGCGGTTTGAGGTTTTGTAGTGGGAGATAGTATTTCAGGGGTCTGGGATTGCAGGATGGTTGGATCTAAAATGGTTTTAGTCACAAAGCCATTAGATTTCATTCTAAACAGGCTTTGTTAAAAAATGGTGTCAAAGTCGAGATCTTGAAGGGAAGCAAGTTCCTCTGGAAGAGAAAGGGACCTGTGAAGGGGACTATGGCTCCATGAACCTTCTGCAATGGTCTTCTTTCTGAGTAACTATTATGGATTATCAGTTGCTATTGCAGGTTCCTGATCTGGGTGGGATCAACTATAAGCTCTTTTAGGAGCCATATTTTTTAATTTTTATATATTTTTATTTTTATGAATCAGAAATTACTATGTACAAGCATTTAACAACCTATGAACATTATTTCTTTCTCGTATTTATAATTTTTTCAGAAACAAAATTTTCTTCTAGGGGAAAAGAAAACATGGGGTTGAATGTTTGTTCAGTTCCCCAATATGGTTGCCACTATGTTAACGCTTTGTAAATTCCCAGAGGTTGTTAGAGTAGAAGAAATTTACAAGTGGTAACTTTATCCAACCACTTCGAAACTGGAATCCAACCCTACCAGTTTCAGAGAGGGATCTCTCTGTATGATTTAGCTATGTTTTAACTTTGAATTATTAGGCTATTTAAACAAAATAAGATTGAATGATTTGTTGTTGTTTTTGTTAAGTTGGCTGAAAAAGGTTTTTACGCCTCCATTGGGCTATGTGGTCTGTATTATAAAGATAGAGTTCTAAACAGAAATTAAAAGATTATTTTCATAGGGAAAGATAACGAATTCATTGGATTCTTTAGCAGTAAAGTGATGACTAGCAGAAAAGGTGAGAATATTAATTAGAGTAAAGAAGCATTTAAGAATTTCTTCACTGTAATATCAGAAAGATAAACATTAAGATCTTTCAAAGCCGGAAACAGGGTATAGGATGATAAATCTTGCAACATGCACTGCTTTTAAAAGATTAGACTAGAAAACAATATGACAACTGAGGGAGAAAAACATTTAACATGGAAAGTAAAACATCACCAATGAATAACACGCGAGAATCCTGTGAAATGTCTCTTTGTATTACTAGAAGATCTCTTGATAAAAATTACAGTCTTTCTAGCTTACAGGGCATAAAGATCAACACTCGGTACTTCAAAGTTTGAAGTATTTATAATAAAAAATTACATACGATCCTGTCATTAAAGATCAAGACATGGAAAATTCTAAATTTAGCTAACTAACTCATGAAGATACAAAAATTTAGGAACTGTTTGATGATGTGTTGAAATATTCATGTTGATTTCTGGGTAAACCGTTGGTGAGTCCTCTGCATGACCTCATCTAATTAGATATCTGACTGGGCTCAGACACCTCATCTCCTACTCGATCAAATTGCATAATTCTTCCCATCGAAGGTTACTGGGAACGCCGACTTTGAGCAGTCTTCGGTATACTTCATCCATCTCTGTATACTTGGCAAAAGTTAGCTTGACAATGAAAATGTACTGGATCTCATGTTGTATGTTGATGTCTGACTGGAAATCCTCTAAGAACACCTTGCCTATGATAATGACCTGTATTCTCGAGAATTTCAAACTATCTTTAGCCACGTTGGCTAGTTTCTTTTTATAATAAGAAAGTCTCATTAACTTGTCATTTATGACCCTTAAGCTAGGGAAGCCTTTCTTCTGCAAAGATTCAATTTTGCTGAAAAAACTTTGCACTCCTATATCCATAGTCTGGACTTTTTCCTCCAGTTGTAGCATCAATCCTCTTTTGGTCAGGACCCTCTTGACCTCGAGGATGGTTTCTTTCCTATCTTCAATTTTTAAATCCTCTAACTCCTCTCTGGTTTTTGAATTCAGGAATTTAATGATCTCAGTGGCTTCTGCGGGCATCTCTCCCAATTCTCCTCTTATTTTCTCAATGGCCTACTTGCTTATTTGCACTAGTTCATTCTACTTGAACATGATTTGTACCATAGGCCATATTTGATTTATGGATTTGGTGATCTCCATCCAGACATTTTCCTTGACCTCAGCAAGTGTTTTGCCTGCCACTATTTTCTTTTGAAGTTGGTGCAATTCCTGTTGGAGCTTGTCTGATGTTTGTTTCTCCTTGTAGTAGTTGGTTTGGTAAGAAGACTTGAGTTCCTAAATGTTCTCAATCTTCTTTTTAAGTCTGCTAATCTCTGTCTCTTGCAAATTCATCTCTTCCATGGATTTTTCTAGTTCTACTGTCTTCTCCAGAGCTGTCAGTGGAGTTGTTGAGGGAGTTTCTACTGAGAGGATTCCTGTTGTGGATGTTGTGCTTACTCCTGTGAGTGGAATTGCGCTCAATGGAATGACTTCCATAGGCTTTGATTTTTCCTTCTCTTTCAATAACCTTTCCAGTTCTGCTTCCATATCTTTCAACTGTGCATTTTGTTCCATAATCAACCTGAGCATCTCATCCTTTTCCCCTTCTGTCTCAGTTATCTCCTTTACCTGTTCATCTTCCATTGGTGGCAGTTTCAACTGTTTCCTCAAAGATTCTATTTCGACATTTTTCTTTTTTAACATCTCCTCAACTGCTTTCACATTTGAGGGGTCATACCTGATCTTGAGGACCAATTCTTCCAACGTCTTAATTCTGTTATCCTTTGAAAAGGATGATATCTTTTCTAATTTCAGCTATGTCTGGACATTGCTCAAAGATACCTGTAATTTAGTGGTTGCAGTAGAAGCATTTGCCAATGTAGAGAAAATCATTTCCCCCATTTTTCTGTGCAAATCCATTTGATCAGCAGGATGCAAATCCCTAGTATGAAACTCGAAAGTTTCCCTTTTGTAATCAGTGATTGCTTTGGGGTCTGGCACCTGTGCCTACAGAAACGCCATGTGCATTCTACCATTTTATGTATCAAATGCAGACAATATTCTGTGTTGTGTCGTTGATGTCTGCTTCCAAAACTGAGCATAAGTATTGTTGGTCAGTGTCTGATTTTTCTTTTTGATCAGGTCATACTTCTCAAAAACACTCAATTTTGGTCCTATTTTACTCGGTCGGTCGACTAGTGGAGTACTCGTGGGCTTCTTAGGCATAATGGTAGACATGATTTGATTTTTTCTTGTGCTTAGAAGTGACTGATCATCTTTCATAGTTGCAGTGGATTGGATTTCCTTTTCACTAGTCGAGTCAAGTGTAAGACTATTTTTTGGCCTTTTGGTGTGTAATTGGAAATCTTCAACCGAGACTTCAGTGATGGAAGGTGAAGTATCCTTCCTGGGTCTTTTCTCCTTGGGAACCTATGGTGTAGTAGTCTCTGAGATGATGACCGAAGGGTCCTGTTGTTCTATCTCAACCAGAGTGTTCGGCTCCCATTTTGTTTGATTCGCGAACTTCTCTATCTCAGGCTTGGGTATATGAACATATGGGACATTTTTATTTTTAATCCTCATCTCATAAATTATCCCACACGGATCATAGTGCCATATGAAAATAACAAAAAACTTCATTTATTTCAACAGTCTCTCTGCCTCCTCCCCGGTGCCTCGACTATTGCATATGAAAGACCCTATTTTTCCTTAAATTCTAAGTTGATGTTTCTTTTTCAAAGACACAAAATGTATGTCATCTGAGTTAATCATTTTCCTTATGTATTCCAGGGAAAATATCCTCACTGGTAATTACTTGGGCAATTTGTATGGAGCCAACTCGCATGCATATACCCTAATCTTGGTGTGGTTTTGGTAAAGATACCAGTCTCCATTTTTTGCAAGGTCTGAGAGGTGTAAAATCCTATGAATCTCCTCATTTAATATCGATTTAGGTCTTCCACTGAGCATTCTCACCACTGGATGGTAGAACTACTCGATAAAATGTTTGAAGCTGAATTCTATAGAATTTTGTCTGAGTAGGGAAGTCCAAGCTATTACCGCCTGCGGCCTCCCGTCCTTGTCCATCTTCTGCATTGAAAAGCATAATTTGTCCACCTGAAATAAAGTGAACATGTACGCTAGTATTGAGGAATACTGGAACATGCCCTCTATGGCAAAATTTGAAAATTGTTCATGAATATTGTTCGCCAGGAAAGTGTTGTAATCGAACTGAGTGGTAGGTCTTTCTTCCGCAGAGAAAATTGACCAGAAACCCAATATGGTTTTGTCCACCCATTGGTTGGAAAAATACCCAATCAGAGCACGGAGCGATGAGATGACTTGGTTTCCTTTCTCTGAAAACAGGGAGGAAGGGTACGGGGGATTTGTCTTGGGGAGCTGAGGAGATTGTGGGAGGAAAATTTCAAAAATTTAGGCTCTCTGAGGGAAGGATAGCTTCTGGTAAAGCTCCGTGATGACTTCAAGATTGAAAAGGAATGTGGATTCAGCTCTAGGCATCTGCATCATCTGATCAATGGCTTCTGGTGTAATGAAGAACAAAGTTTCTCCTGATGAAGATATTATGGCTCTCTGGTTGGGGAGGTAATGATTCTGGAATTTGAGGGTGAATTCAGGGAAATGGTGAAGTTGGGGGGGAAATATACAGAGGAAGGTTGGACTCCCAGAGCCAAATTTCATCGCTCTGATCTAAGAAAGTCTATTTGAGCCATGACTGCAAATCCACGAAGTCGAATTCGCACCTAGTGTCTGCGATTAAATGATCTTTGTCGGCCAAATGGATCCTCTCGAGATCAACAGGAGGCGAGAGGAAAGGATTTTCCTTGGCTTCTAATTTATTGGATTTTGGAACCATCACTGTGAAAATACATGCAATTCAAAAACAACGTTAGTGGGGATGGCTGTGGTTTTGGACGACTGACCGAAACGGAGAGAAAATGGGGAAAACTATGCTCTGGTGCGACGGGAAAAATATTCTCTGGTGAGACGACACAGTAAGCAATGGGGAGAATGAAGGGGAAAAGGTAGTTTTGATAAAATGGATACTCGTTGGGCGTGGGAGATAGGTCAACAAGCTAACGGATAAGTTAGCCAGTAATAAATGGCCAACGGGTCTTTTGGAGTGTGAGATGGCAAGTAACAATGAATGACGAATACAACCAGGTGATGTGGCAGGTGTTAATTAGGAAGTGACCATGGCGAAGGGACTTGTAACAGGTGAACAGGGGGAATGGACTGACAGAGTTATGAGATGTGATCTTTAGGGGGAAAAGTAGAAAATGATGTCATGAGGTGATGGGGGGTTTGTCAAAAAGTGGTAAGTGGTACGTGGCAGTAGGATGGAGCCATGGATTCCTACCACGTAGAAAAAGGGGCCCGCCAGAAAATCACTCCATTCCAAAAAACCCCCCCCATCGTTAAAAGGAGACCGGTCGGGGGTGTCCAAAAAACACCATAAACCATCCATCGGTGCGCCTGCCACTGGACTGTAGATCTGAGCGCGATGTTTAACCAACATTCCGGACCCCCCCCCCCCCCCCCCCCCGACCGTTAAAGGTAGAACGGTCGGGGGGGGTCCGTAAAAGCTTATCAACCATAGATCTCAGTGCCAACACCTCATCCGTTCATCTATGCGTTGTCTTTAATCTGTGAGCACAAACTCATTTTTTCTTTGAAAACCTAGGATAAGCACTTTAAGTGGGTTTGTCCAAGCTTTCCCTGTTTTTATCACCATGGGGTTAGACATTCAAATTTCAAACATCAAAGATAGGGTTCAACATCGATCATCATACTTATTTTATTGAGATAAAGCAAACCACCCTATGCTCTAACCTAATTACCTATGACATTTAGCCCAGATTAAACTATTGGACTAAGAAATTACTCTATCCTGGGGTTATTTGACCAAGATTAGGTAGTTTGGTCAAATTTATTCACTAGCTAACCTAATTTGCTTGGATAAGATTAAATAGTTTATCCAAGCTTATTCACTACTCCTATCAACATCAATTTAAAAAGACTTGGCCATGATTGAACTGTATGAACCAAGTGATTGTTATTGCATGGGGCTTTATCCAATTTCCTTTATGCCCTCTTTTATTCTTTTTCTTTCCTTTCTTTTTCTTTTTTCTCTTTCTTTCTTTTCTTTTCTTTTTTCTCTTTCTTTCTTTTCTTTTCTTTTCTTTTTCTTTTTCTTTCTTTTCTTTTCTTTTTTCTCAAATTATTTGCAGAATGAAAAATCATTTGACAACCAAAACAATAAACAGATAAAATTTCCAGTCACCAGTTGATCCTATAAATTATAGGGTTATAAAAATCTCATTAGAGGAAAAGGCGTCAGGAAACAAATGGCATCCATGATGTAGGTGGATATGAAAAATGAACTTGCTTTCCCACTTGCCTTCTGCGCTAGATATTTCGTAACTCGACTGGTTAAACTATCTGACAACAGTTTGGCCCAGTCGAAAGAAATACCTTCAGCAACTATATGAATCAGAGGCACCCACAGGAGAAACAAATGTGTGGTGTCCTCCCTCCCATACAACCTACAGGCCATCATTGTTATATACATGAATGGTGGCTCTAAGGAGGAGACTGAATAAATTCCATTAGATTCCGCCCTGAATTTTGTGGGGTGCGAAACCCAATCCCTGATCAGATCAGACAAGTTTCTACCATATTACTCACATTCCTTCTCCTTGAAACCTTCCAGAAATTTTGCATTGTGCATGAATTTTGGTGTGGGTGACAGCTGATACATTGCCTGCAAATGTTCCAGTCTAAAAGTCCCAACCGTCACCTTCTATTCATTGATAATAGTCCTGGTTGGGATATCCACATGGTCTAGCGCCCATATAATCATATCATAATAGGGAAGGAGTCATGGCCTTGCCACTATTTTGTGCATCTCTGACTGAATGACGATTTTGTATATGGTGGCCAAATCATCCTTCTCATTATTGCTGGAATCATCTGAACAATTCATCGATTCGGACTGAAAAATGTTGGAGATGTATGTCCAGGTTTTGATAGTATTAATACTTTGGGGTGAAGTATCAGAAATAGCATTGGAGCCCTAACCTGAACTTTCAGCATCCGCCTTGAACGCCTTTCGTGGAGCCATGAAAGAGAATTTTGTACGCAGATCACCTGTAGTAAGAATTGTAAATACAAACAGAAGTTATCATGATGAAAAAAGCTTTGCGCGCAAAATAGAAATAAAATTGAAATAATGAAACAACCCCTTATCTTAGTCATTTAAAACCCTGGTGTCCTTGCAAACCAAATGGTCAAATCGATTAAAGAAATATTTAGCAATAAAATCGAGATCCTACTATCTGTCACCTCATCGTAGTCCAAATAAATTCCATAATTGTTTGACGAGTCATAGCATGAATAAGCATAAAAGACATTTTAAATTACTCTTCAGATGGTGTGTATTAAAGTTTTCATTGATGCATTGATTAATCCTGATTAGCTCCTTTAATTAAGTTTGTTTTAGTCTTTAATCCCCCTTTTTCGGCGTTCACCGTATCGGGAGAATTCACTCCTACCCTTTGAGCCCCCCAAAACCCGAAATCGTGATGATGCGATTTAGTTTAAAAACATGATCTGACTTAAGCTCTTAATTAACCCATGCTTAATTAATAAAAATCATGACTTTGCGACTCGGGGCTACGAAGGTATATTTTTTTGGGAAAGCGGTCATCGAGTCGTGAAACCCCGACGGTGCTTAACTAGGGTTTAAAGTGACCTACCCCTGACACTAACCTGGGTAAAATTTTAAAACTGTTTCGCGACTTCGCATATTAGAGTTTGGAAACCTTGCAACTTGTAACTCCCAAAGCGCGATAGCGTGAGGTAATAAAAGTGATAGACTTGCTTAATGGTTAGGCGACGGTGACTTAGGACTATACCGGCTATCGCCACTTCACATGTCGGGGTAAACTTTTGATTTCAAGAATTACATTTCAACAACTTGTAAAAGGCGGCTCCAACATAGGCTCCAACTAGGGATCCCGTCTTCCTACGAGATGGGAAGAATAGTAGACCATGTGCCTGTATTGGGTAAATGGGTTCATTGGTTTCTTTCTGCGAAACTTGCTTTAGGAAGGGGATACATAGGGAAAAAAAGATTTTGTCTTTACCTCTGAAAAGATTTTCAACATTCAATTTTGTTCTAAACTCAGTTGCATCCCTTTCGATGACATTCTCCTTCTTGATACTAAATTCAGGTCTACTTTAAGATAATCGAAACAGTCATAGGAAGTTCAACAGATCCTGTGGATTTTAGCTTGCATCAAATGAAGTAAATTTCATGCTTTTAATTGTGGGGGTCCTGTCTGAACTTAGGATGTAGATTCAGTTTCGAAGAAGGATGGTTACGAGAGTAGAGTGAAAATTACGTATGACAGCCTTAGAGATATCTCAGATATTTCTTCACTGCCAGCGAGCCTGTTCAGTACCCCGGTGAAGTTATCTGGCCCTTTTTACTGAATTGTCTTTCACCACTTCGAATCGTAATTATGCATTTAAATGTTGAGACGAGGGCAATCATTTATGAATTTCCTTTCATCGTCTTCTTGGACTAGACAGGGGCAATCAAATATGAATTTCCTTTCATCATCTGTCTTATATTTTACTTTTTAAAACACGAAGTGGGGGAAATCAGTTTGTATAAGTCATACCAGGGATGATATCTGTGTAATATTCGCAGTGGAGGTCTGTCAACTTTATTTGATTACTCGGTACCAACCTTCTCTTAACTTTCAAAACACCTTATCCCACAGGGAAAAAGGGAAAAATTACTTCCAGGGGCCTTCCTTTGAGCAAGCCTCGATCCTTTGAAGACTGTTAAAAATCCTAGAAGAGTCAGGATCAACCTACGCATAACTTTGTTTAGTAGGAGACTGAGGAGTTTATGAGGACTGGCTTACTTTCCAAGGTCTATTTTCCATCTTCCAAAGCTAAAACCTAACCTCTTCTTCCTATGTAGGAAACCCGGAAAGGTGCTTGGATTTTTAAGAAGGTAAATCTAGGGACAAAAAAAGGGTGACGAAGAAAGGTATGGAATCCTAAAAACAGGGGTCATGTATTAAACCCGACTCTTGGAACCTTTTGTCTGAGACGCTTTACTCTTTCTGATTATTTTAATTACCTCTTATCTTTATCTAGGTGAAAATTTTAGGACACAGAGTAAGAATTCGTTCTTTTAATGACATATCAGGCGAAAACAACATTGTTATGAGACCATCATGGCACTTTAGTGACCTTCATTTGAAATAAAGACCTCTATGGAATTCGTACCTTTGCCTTACCACTTCGTTCTCTTCTAAAATAACGAAAAATCTTTTCTATCACCTATTTTCGGAGAATTTATTCTCTGATATATGATCGTTTGTTTATTCCTTTCTCTCGTTTGGGCTGCAATCCAGGCTCCTATAAGGGAACAACACGGAGAGTATAAGGGCTTTAAAAGAACTGAATGCGTTAAAATTTTTGTATCTCTACTTCTAGAAAAAACACTGACCTATTTTATTTGTGATGAAAGTAGACTTACCAACGAAATTTTTTGAAATAAAAATGAAAACACAAACCGGTATATACAGTGGAAATTTTGGAAACCATTTATTGCATATAGTGTTTTAAATGACACCTGTTGACAGGGGCGTTGAGGATTTTACCGTCCAAATTCTCTAATAGAAACGAATTTTTCCCTTCAGGAGTTGTGACTTTGAAAGGTCTGTACCAGATATGATCAAATTTACCATGTTTTGATGAGTCTTCCTTACTAGCATCCCACTTCAAAACTAAATCGTTGGGGAGAAATTCTCTATACTTGGCCTTACGATTGAATAATGCTTTCATGTTGTCTTGGTATTTCTGCAGCCTTTCATCCACTACGGCCCTATGTTGTTGGACTTCAATCAGCTCGTTTATTCTTCTTGTGACATGATTTGGTTCTTCTTTCTCATCTTGCCAGAGTTTCATTATGGGAAGCACTAGATTTATAGGTAATACTACGTTGGTCCCGTATACCATTTGGAAAGGAGAAGTGTCGATAGATTTTTTTGTACCTATCTGTTTCGCCCACAAAGCGTATTTCAAATGCACATGCCAAGATTTTTTGTTTTCGCTCAACACTTTCTTAATTATAGAGATTGGACTCTTGTTTGAAGACTCAGTTAGCCCATTTCCTTGGGGGTAATATGTCATGGAATGATCGAGCATGATATTGTACTTTTGGAAAAAGCTGACCATAGCCATAGATTTAAATGCCTGGGCATTATCTGTGACTATCTTTCAGGGGCAACCGAATCTAGACAAAATGTTCTCTTCTAGGAAATCCATTACCACCGAATTCATTGCATTTCTAGTTGGAATATCCTCCACCCACTTCGTGAAGTAATCTGTAGCAGTCAGGATCCATTTATGTTGAGCACTAGAATGAGGGTTGATTTCGCCTTAAAAAATCTAGTCCCCACTGTTGAAAAGGGGCTTCCATTTTGACTGGCACCAATGGTAGCGCTGGGAGTTTGTGCTTGCCTGTGAACAATTGGAAAGGGTTACAGGCTCTGACTTCGGCATTGACGTCTGGGAATAGTTTGGGCCAATAATATCCTGCCCTCGGGATTTTATAAGTCGTTTCCCTCCAGGCGTGATGTCATATGCACACTCCTTCGTGAAATTCGTTTATGACCTTCTCTGTTTATGATTTAACTAAACAAACCAACATGAACCCTAGTGGGTCTTTCCAATACAATTGTCTTTCAGATATATAGTACTTCACCGCATGCAGCTTTAGCGTCCTGGCTTTATATGGGGATAAGTCACTCATGCATTTCAAGGTCAGCAAGTAGGACACTATGTCTTTATACCAATATGATGAGGCAAACTTCTCTTCGATTCTGGTGGCAATTATTTGTTCATCGAGCTCGTTCATGTCCACGCACTCTTCACATCCCTGTAGGCCATTTATCTCGAGTGCTCTGAAATTGGATTCGGCTAAGAGCTTAGCCAAACCTTGTCCCTTCACTAGTCTCATCAGTTTTATCTCTAGGTCAAATTCTTGAATTTTAGCAAGCCACCATCCCCTTTTTCCATCACTGTCGGACTGAACCAAAATGTATTTTATCGAACTCGTGGATACATACACATTTACATTGGAATGTAGCACGTAGGTTTTGAAATCCTTTAACACCTTCACCATAGCATATGCTTGATTTTCCATTATATCATATCTGAGTTCAGCATCTCTAAGACTTTTTCTAAAAAAGGCTATTGGTTTCTCAAAACCTTCTTCATTTTTCTGGAGGAGTACCACGGCAAGTGCATGTTCGGAGGCGAACGAGAAAATCAGAAAATCTTTTAGATAATCAGGACTTGCCAGTATGGGTGCCTCGCTTATAACCTTCTTGATACGTGCGAATGATGCTTTGGATTCTACTTCCCATTTCACTTAGTTGTTCTTCTTTAGTATATATGTGATCAACTTCACGATTTCAGCAAAGTTTGGGACAAATCTCCTCAAAAAAATTATTTTTCCTAAGAATCACTAAATCTCTTTTACATTCCTAGGGATATTTATTGTGTCTATAGCTTCAACTCTTTTAGGATCAATTTCAATTCCCTCTCAAGACACAATATGGCCCAAGAGTTTACCTTCTTGCATAGTAGGAAAGTGAGACTTTTTGGGGTTTAAAGACAAACCAAACCTGCGACATTTCTCAAACATCTGCTTGAGATGTATCAAATGATCTTCATCAGATTTAGAAAAAATGGTCAGATCATCAAGATAGATAACCACAAATTTGTCACTTTCTCCGATTAAAGTGATATCTATAGCACGTTGGAAAGTAGCACCTGTTGGAAGATTGGTTGTTGTCATTGATGTCAACCCTAGTCATGGGTTTTGGACCGCAAGATTGATGAAGGTATTTGGACATGAAGGAAAATGAACATGCAGATACAACATCCATGGATGGATAGTATACATCATGCTCTTTCCGGTGGTATGTGGCACGTCACATGGATCCTCATGGTTGAGGAGAAATGAATTTTTGAAGATGGCAAAGTGAATTGAAAAAGGAAGTACATGTAGGCCCTGAAAATAATTAAAGAAAATAATTACAAAATAAGAAAGTGTCAGGTCNNCCCTAATGTTAAAAGGAAGTGACATAAATGGTATAAATAAATATCATTATACATTCATTTGATACAAGTCGAATTTCAGAGGGAAGAAGAAGTAAAAGAAGGCCAGATTTCAAGGGAGGATGAAGTCTTTTGGTGATGTGTTCTAAGGTATGTTATTTTCAGGTCATGTTACCATTTTTGCTATAAAACATTTTCTAGAACGATTTAGATGGTGAAATCTCTATGGTATTGATAAGACATATCAAGGTACCTCTGGTAAAAATTTCAGCTCTTGATTCGCTATAATTATGGAGATACACTCTGTGGAATATAGGGTTTGTGACCAGTCCTGAAACTAGTCAATAAACAGGTGTTCCAGGTAAAACAGTCATACATTTTTCATATAGACTCCAAATGTAGTGGGACCACTTCCATTGGAAAGAGTATGTACTTTAGTTTCTTGTGTGCAAGTTTCAGAATCAGATGTTAAATATTGAGCGCGGGGCATGTTGTACAAGTTGGGTCTTCTGAACAGACCAAAATTAAATAAAGTTTTATTATCTCTCATATATTCTTGGGTGGAAGGAAGGGGCAAGGATAGAGAATTCAAATATCTCTTGATATCGGAGGATTGTATCTTCCTCTTGGAGGTTTATCCCTCCCTTTACATTTGGAAGCTGTAGCTACCTTTGGAAGTCATTACTTCCCTTGAACAAAAACTATTGATTATTTCTCATATATATTGTGCATGGTGTATTGTGGTGTATT
>ML777082.1:572249-599082 GCA_009831015.1 Picea engelmannii
TTGTGCATGGTGTATTGTGGTGTATTGGTGTAACTCTTATACTATTGTTCATTGCTCATTGGATATAATTGAATGGTTTAAGTATAAGTTGGAAAAGGTTTTTAAATTGTACTTGATATTGATTCACCCCCCTCTCAGTATCAGCAGCACCTGCATTCATTAAACCAAAAGGCATCTTGTCATACATAAATGTACCCCAAGGGGTGGTGAACGTTGTTTTTTCTTTATCATGCTCGTTGACAACAATTTGATTGTACTCGAAAAACCCGTCGATCATCGACATCCTATTTTCCCCGACTACTTTTTCTAAAATGTGATCCATTTTGGGTAGAGGGTAATTGTCCTTGAGGGAGGACTTATTTAGATTTCTAAAATCAACACACAGTCTGATCTCCCCACTTTTCTTTCTAAACGGGACCAGGTTTCCTACCCAGTCGGAGTATCTCAGTGGTACGATTATTTTTGCATCCAAGAGTTTTTTGACTTCCCTTTCGACCACGCGCAATAAAATAGGATTGATTTGTCTGAGTTTTTGTCTGAAAGGTTTGACACCGGGCTTTAGGGGTATCTTGTGTTCAATCACAGTGGTGTCATAGGTTCTCAGCTCTTCGTATGACCAAGCGAAAAAGTCTTTATACCACCCGAGTAAGTCTTTATACTTGCTTTTTACCTCGGGAGGAAGGTACTTTGATATTTTTACTATCCTAGCCTCCTCTTCGGTCCCTATGTCGCAGTCTACAACCTCTTTAGGTTGGGGTTGCAAAGTCGATTTTAAGGGCATATCATTTTGCTCGAATAGTCTCTCCAGAGGGTTTAGTCCCTTTGGAATCTGATTTTTCTTTAAAACTAACATGCGATGATTAGTGATCTTTTCCTGGAACCCCTAAGGATCCTCTCCCTCTTGCATGATCCATGTGTGGTCATTTTGGTTTTCTTGGTCAATGTGAGTTTCGGCGAAGTCGTCCACCATTTCGAGGAACTTCCTGATTTGTTCATCATCCTAAAACACTTGACAGTGTTGGATGTTGTTTGATATGGAAGGTTTGTTCCTCACCTCTATGTGGTACCTTAGTTTGAAAGTTGTAGGGGGGGAAAACGTTGAGGCTGCTTTGGCTAATGAATCGGCTTGCAATTTTTCAGAGCATAGGATGAAATGAACATTTACCAACGAGAAGATATTTTCTATTAAATCCCAGGCGTAATTCCTGTAAGATCTTAATCTTGGGTGATTGGCCTAGTATTGTCGTTTTATTTGTTTCACTATCAACTCTGCATCTCTGTAAGCTTCCAATTTATTTATGTTCAGCTTCCTGGCAGCTTCCAACCCTAAGAATAGAGCCTCATACTCACATACATTATTGGTGTAGTCTATATCCCACTGAAGCCTGTAAGAGAAAGGAATCACAAATTCATTTTCAGGTGCTACAAACAATACTCCTGCACCTGCTCCTTCATATGACAAGGCACCGTCAAAAAACATTTTCCAAATTCCAGTGCTATACATATTTTCGTCCATCCTTCCTGATTCATTTTCATTTATGTAATTGTCTTCTGTACATCCATTTACACCATCATCAAAAGACAAAATACAATTCCCTAGATCTTGATCGGCAACATAAACAGGATAATTGTTAGGATTATGTGGGTCGCTCACTGTGTATGCTAGCCTTATTTCTCTGTATAGCCGAGTAAATTTCCCACCAAACACAGGAATAATGGCGTAGGTCATGTCTAGTTGAAGAGACCTCCCTAGTTTGTCTCCCCATAACCTAGATAGTAGCAAGCCATACTTCGGAGGTATATCGGCAATAACTACATCCATCAGGATGCTTTTCACTAGAACCTGTGCAAGAGTGACTACTAAATATTTTATCATACCCATGCACTTAACGCTCCTTGAATTGAAAGAGTAGAGGTCCCCATAAGGCCTGGTGATCTCGAGGCCTAGTCTGTCCATAATAGACTTGGGTATTACATTATGTGAGGCTCCAGAATCTAGCATGCAGTTATGCAGCAGTCGATCATGCACATTTAGGGTAATATAGAAGGGAGCGACGGTGTCTCTGGCACCCTCGAAATGTGGAACAAAAGTGATATTAGGCTTATCATCTTCCAATTTTATCACATCAGAGTGACATTCTGGATCTGAAAAACCTATCATTTTGGTTATCTGCTTTCGATACACATGATTCTTTGCTAATTCGACCAAAGGGATTGGTATTTTGATCTTATTTATCTCATTTTCAAGGCTGAAACCTCCACTACCTTTGTCTGTTTCTCTAGTCGAAACCTCAGACAACTTCTTTTCCAACTTATTTGTTTGTGTTGATTTATTTCACGTGAGTTTATTTACTGGTATATGTGTTTCAGCTGTCTTAATTTATTTTGCTTGGGTCTCAGCCTCTTTTACTTTGGGATTCTGTGAATGTACCCCTTTTATTTTTCTATCATGTATCTCGGTCTCCTTTGGGGCGGGCTCATATATTTCACCTCTTGGGAGAATTTTCTTGGGTTGAGGAGTTGACGCGGGTTTGTTTCTAGGACTCAGGTTGTACTTAGGTTGGACCTCAGCCATTATAGGATCAGTCACTTCTTGATAGACAGAAACATCAGTGTTGTTTATGTCATCATCTTTATTTTACGGTTGCTGAGTGTCCAAGGACTTCTCGTAATCTTCTTTAGTTAGATAATGTTTTGTGCAGTCGTCACCCAAATTTGTCACGTCTTCTTCCAGATCCTCGAAATCTTGTAGGTCGTTTCCTCCTATAAAATTTTCATTTTTTAAAGGAGTTTGAATTTTTTGGTCTTCATTTTTAATCTGTCTTTGTTGATTTTGAGGGTTGAGGTTTCTTCTGAATTCCCTCTTAATGAAAGGATCTACCTTGGATTGATCTAGCTCCATTTTGTAAATCTTATTTGATAACTCTTTAATTATCCTGGCCATGTCATCCATTTTATCATCTGAGGATCTACTAGGCCTTGAGGGTCCCGCTTGTTCCCTAAAATGTTTGGTTTCTCAGTTTCTCGTTTCTACTTTTGTTTTTAATTTTCCAGAAGCCATCATGTTAGATTCGATCTCTACGGAATCATCTTGCATTTGGGTCAGGGTATCCCCTCTCCTTTCTCTCAACAGAAGTGTGAAATCGGGTTCGAAGGCTCCCGCAAAGGTTACCTTAGCTGCAAGTTGGGATGGTTAACTTCGACTGGGATCTTATTATACAACTTGTTAAACCTTTGAATGAATTCCATAACGGTTTCCAAATTTTTATTTCTTTAAAGACCCGAACTCGGTCAAATAGTACAAATGGTCTTTTCTTTCGCCCCATTGTCTAAGAAAAGCGTCTTCTAGGGCATCATAGGATAATATCGAATCTGCAGGTAGACTTCAAAACCAGGCTCGTACCTGTCCTTCAAAAGTATGAGAAAATAACCTCAAATATATGTCTTCATGTTCGAGACCTAGGATATCTGCGAACTAATCAAAGAAATTTATGTGTTCTGTCGCAGTCAGGTCCCCTTCCCCTGTAAATTTAGGTAAGTTTTTCATGTAGTTTTCAGGGAGGTCATGAAGAGGGACAGGCAGGACCAAAGCCGCATATCTGGAAGCTACTTTAGTGAAAACCCTAGGAGGCGGGGGCAGCCCTTGGCCCCGCCCTCCTCCTCCTGGAGCTCCTCCACCTCCTCCTCCTACAGCCACCATTGATACTATTGGATAGGAAAACGGTGTGTTATATAGAGGTTTCTGGAACACTACAAGCGAATCTTTAGATTTTTCGAGAGACGAGAAAACTAAAGAAGGGGGAAAAGGGATGTGAGGGCTTGGTTCCTCAAATTTGCAAGAGATGTAATCAGGGGAACCCGCGGGTGTGGAATTTGAGTGTATGGTATATCTTCGATACTTTGCGAGATTGGGAAATCTAAGTGAAGAGTCGATGGGATATCGCTCGCTGTGAAAATTACTGAGCGGTTTTCACCTTTGTGTAAACCAGAAGTGGTCGGATGAATTTCATTTTTGAATTCAGGGAGAGCTAAAGTTGGGTTGAGGGTTTTAGGGAGGGATTCATGTGAAATTAGAGGTTCAAAAGAAATATTATCTTTGGTTTGTGTGTGCCTAAGCTAGTAGACTGTAGTGGTTGGCTTAAGGGAACCTCTTGTTTTCAGTATTTTTTTGGGATCGGAAACAGTCGTGGTCTGTTTACCATCCGAGTTTTATCTAGTGTTCCTTAGACTAGATTCCATCTTACTTAAACATGGAGTCACCAAGTGAATGATAAAAGCAAAATCCTTTAAAATGTGTTCACCCTTTGTTCACCATCAAAGGGTAGAAACTTGCAAAAATGTCCTCCCAGGGAAAAGGTTTCGTAACTTCGATCCCCAGCAACGACGCCAGAAAGATGTTGTTCCAGAGTCTATACTTAAGGCTAAAAAGTACAGGGTCTAGGCATCCAAAAGTGAGTAAAAGATAAAAAGGGGAAAAATCAACCTTCGGGAAAAGGGAAGCTAAGGTTGATTTCTAAGTTGTCTCTATCTCACTTCCAAACGTTCCTGGATGCTTATATCCCATTCAATTGCGGCCCATGAACATTCAAGTTCGACTCGGGTGATGGTGGTTTTAAGTATGGTGTCAAATAGGTTTAAGGCGATGTTGGTTTGATCCGATAGGCCGAGTTCAATATTGGGTTGTCTTGCAAAGGGCACAGTCATGGAGGAACAGAGAATGAAAAGAAAGTTTGAGGTTTAAAATGCCACTTCAATTCTTTTTTAACCGTATAAAAGAGAACTTTCGAAATCCGATGTTAAAGATAGAACACAAACCAAAGGACTTCTACCATAACTGAGTTAACTTTTTAAAGAATCGTGTATGAAATGTGAGAAAACATTAAGCAATCAACAATGTGAGGCTCCTATCAAGGGAGAATCTCGCCCTGTAAACAGAAGAAGAAAAAGGAAAGAAGTGATCTGACGAAGCATAAAATAAAGAGATCTAAAAAGTTCATAGATCTTGTACCTGTTGATAGCCGATACAGAGGAAAAAATGCAAGCGATTAGACAACTAAAGTTGGTCACCACAGTATAAGTTGCACTAAATTGTAGCTAAGCATTCATCAGAAATATAGAAGCGAAATGAAACTTAATATAAGATAACAGAGAAAACAAAACTCATAACTCAGTCTTCACGGAATCAGGAATCTTCAGATTTCTTTGTATTAATTTTTAAGAGAAAGAAAGTCTCTATTACAATCAGCCAAGAAAGGTCTAGCCCTTATTCTCACTTCAAAATGCATATTTATACAAACTTCTAAATGCTAGAAACTCAATTGTTCCAGAAGTTTTCAGTTACAAAACTGGGAAATTTATGCATTTCACTTCTTTTTCTTTGTCCTCCTTCCTATGGGCAGAGAACCTTCCTTCCTTTACTCTTTGGGTTCTAAAAATAGAACAGGTAGACATATGTCATTATTTGACATTAGAAGCCTTCCCTTTCACCTGCTCGGTGCAAGTGATGCACCTCTCCACCAACTGGGCTATCAACCTGGAAGGATCTGCTTGGTCGCTCGCTTCAAGAGTGTAACAATTCTTCGCCAGCTATGGTAAACTCTTTCCCACTTGTCGGTCCTCTGCGATGACGGAGCATAATTGTAAATTTGGCTGTACTAGACATTTGTCCATTTGGGTCATATCAACCTGGATGATCTAGGATATCTTCACTTACTGCTCCTCCATGTTTTCTTTGATGTCCCACAGTTGTTTATCTATATTGATTTTTCCTAGTGTCCCAGCACTGTTCTCCTTATTAAGATCTAGCAAACCTTTACTTATTAAAGAGAACGTTTCCTCACAAAAATTCTTTACTTAGTTAGCTCTCCCCCTGCTTTCTGATATGTTCTTCTCCCAGACCTTCAGCAAGATATCACCTCTAGTTTGTTCCACGATGGATAATTTTGAGGTGTCGACCATCTCTAGCTTCCATGTAGTTATAACAGTGTCTTGGAAAGAGACCCGTGTTGCCTCGGCTTCTCTTTCTCTTAAATAATTGTTCTCTAATATCTTCTCTATCATCTTGAAATGGTCTTGAATGGTTCTCACCTTTTCCAACAAGTTTTGTTGAGCCCTAAGTACCTTATGTCGGATTTCGACGGCCTGCGATCTGAACATTTCTATCTCTACAACATGTTTCTCGGCCACCTCCAATTTCGACTGCAACTCTATAATCTGTTGCCCCTGCTGGCTTACCTGTGTTTGGCTAGTTTGCGCCGATTGGCGCACCTACTCGAGGTCAGACCTAAGCTTCTCGATTTCACACAGGTCAGTTGTTCAGGCTTCCTCAAGGCTCCTGCTCACCTCATCCCTGACATTTTCTTCGGCAGTAGCTACCTTAGCTTCCAATTTACTTATCAGGAGGTTCTTTCATTTCAACTGGGCCGTCAAAGTCCCAACTAAGTACTAATTGGATGTACCATAAGCACCTAGCATCCCAGCTATCTCCTCTGCAAATTTTCCCTCTTTCGCGGCCTTCCCATCTGTCATGATTTTAAATTTTCTAGCTACTGCGCCATCTTTTTGATAAAATCCTTGCCTTACCACGGAATTTCGTTTCTTGTCAAAGAAAAAATCATTGGGAGGCAGCTCCTCTACAGAAATAGGTACCAGTTCTTCATTGAAAATCCATCCCTCGTAAGGATTCCCCTTTGTGAACTCCAAGGGTGTGACAATAGCAATCAGACTGTCGATTTGCTTGGATATTTGTTTCGGGGTGACTTTTGTAACCGGCTCATTTGGTGCGAGTGAAAGTGAGTCACCTGACCCCTACGAAGGTATCTCCGCTTGGCCTTGGGCCTGATTTCCTGGCACTCCCTTTTCGGGGTTTCCTTCCTGCTTCTGGGGGCCTTTAGCTCCTATCTCTGAGGTTCCAGCCTCCCTGGTTTTCCCTTGGTTATTCTCCCCGCTAGGACTCAACTCCTTTGCACCTTTGGCTCTCGTCTGCTTTGTAACTAGAAGCTTTGGAGCTTCACCCTGTAAAATCTTGGGGAGACAACTTTGTCGGTGTTCCCAAAACTTCAAAAATTCGGCCATGTCTCCGGGTGGCAAGGCTTGAATCTGACTTAGGAATTCCGCGAAGGACCTCGCGCCCCAAAATATTTCGGCATGCGGGGAATCCTCATGTTCATACCTCTTCAGGCCGCAACTTTCCAGGTGATTGCTCACAACCTTACTAGGGTCATGCTTCTTAAACTCAATGTCTACCAGCTTCATTTCTTCCAGAATCACAGCCTCATCTTTGGCGTGGCCAAAATCTAACAAGGAATATGAACTGATATGAATAGGGAAGGGTGGCCATACCTTTTTTTATACTCCTTTGAGCTCCTTGCTTATCCCGCCGAGCACAGAATGTCTGGCGATCTCCCGGCACAATAGCTTATCTGTCAGGAATAGCGGGAGGGAATATGGAGGGACAGAGGTGCTGAAAACCCTAATATATGAAAAATTCACCTTTGGATACCAATCTACCATGTTGCTTAGGCTAGCCGCAATGTTATCTAATATCCTGGGAGGTGGCTGGCCAAAAATGGTGACATGTAGTGGCACCATTACCCAGTTGAAGATCTCGTAGATGAATTCTTTGGCCTTATCCTCCCAAAGCTTTGAGTGGTATACATGGATGGGCTCTATACTAGATGGATTCTAGATCCATCTCATTAGAGGGAAAGGCATCAGGAAATAAATGGCATCCATGATGTAGGCGAACATGAAAAATGAACTTGCTTTCCCACTCGCCTTCTGCGCTCAATATTCGGTAACTCGACTGGTTAAACTGTCCGAAAACAGTTTGGCCCAGTCGAAAGAAGGATCTTCAGCGACTGTATGAATCAGAGGCACCCACATGAGAAAACAATGTGTGGTGTCCTCCCTCCCATACAACCTAGAGGCCATCATTGTTATATACCTGAATGGTGGCTCTAAGGAGGAGACTGAATAAATTCCATTAGAGTCTGCCCTGAATTTTGTGGGGTGCGAAACCCAATCCCTGATCAAATCAAACAAGTTTATGCCATATTGCTCGCATTCCTTCTCCTTGAAACCTTCCATAAATTTGGCATTGTGTGCGAAGTTTGGTGTGGGTGACAGCTGATACATTGCCTGCAAATGTTCTAGTCTAAAAGTCCCAACCGTCACCTTTTGTTCATTGATAATAGTCCTAGTTGGGATATCCACATGATATAGCATCCATCTGATCATATAGTAATAAGGAAGGAGCCATGGCTTTGCCGCTATTTTGTGCATCTCTGACTGAATGACGATTTTGTATCTGGTGGCCAAATCATCCTTCTCATAATCGCTAGAATCATCTGAACAATTCACCGATTCAGACTGAAAAATGTCGGAGATGTATGTCCAGGTTTTGACAGTATTAATACTTCGAGGTGAAGTATCGAAAACAACATCGGAGCCCTGACCTGAAATTTCGGTAGTCGCATTAACGCCTTTCGTGGATCCATGAAAGATAATTTTGTATGCAGATCACCTGTAGTAAGAATTGTAAATACAGACAGAAGTTATCCTGATGAAAAAATCTCTACGCGCAAAATAGAAATAAAATTGAAATAATGAAACAACCCCTTATCTTAGTCATTTAAAACCCTGGTGTCCTTGCGAACCAAATGGTCAAATTGCTTAAAGAAAGATTTAGCAGTAAAAGCGAGATCCTACTATCTGTCACCTCGTCGTAGTCCAAATAAATGTCATAATTGTTTGACGAGTCATAGCATGAATCAACGTAAAAAACATTTAAAATTACTCCGCAGATGGTGCGTATTAAAGTTTTCATTGATGCATCAATTAATCCTGCTTAGCTCCTTTAATTAAGTTTGTTTTAGTCTTTAATCCCCCTTTTTTGGCATTTGTCGTATTGGGAGAATTCACTCCTACCCTTTGAGCCCCCAAAACCCGAAATTGCGATGATGCGATTTAGTTTAAAAACGTGATCTGACTTAAGCTCTTAATTAACCCATGCTTAATTAATAAAAATCATGACTTCATGACTCGGGGCTACAATGGTATAGTTTTTTGGGATAGCGATCGTCGAGTCGCGAAACCCCGACTGTGCTTAACTAGGGTTTAAAGTGACTTACCCCTGACACTAACCTGGGTAAAATTTTAAAACTATTTCGCGACTTCGCATATTGGAGTTTGGAAACCTTGCAACTTGTAACTCCCGAAGTGCGATAGCGCAAGGTAATAAAAGTGATAGACTCTCTTAATGGTTAGGTGACGGTGACTTAGGACTATAGTGGCTATCGCCACTTCACATGTCGGGGTAAATTTTTGATTTCAAGAATTACATTTCAACAACTTGTAAAAGGCGGATCCAACAGAAATATTGGTGCTACCCAAAATGTCAAATCATTTCAACGGTCTAATCATGCTTTCAAATTGGGTTTGGTTGATATGTGAAATTATTTCCCTACCCTTTTTTCCATGCAAAATCTCTCTCTCATCAGTTATACTCCTCTGCATAGCAAATTTCAGAAGACTCGTGAGCTACGCAAGCCCTGTTCATCCTCTATGCAAGCCTTGTTTATACGCTACACATCACCTCTCCTGTAAGTTTTAAACCTATGAAGTAAAGAAATGTGTATAGATTCTTAAGCAAAATAGAAATTAATCAATGGCTCATTCACATAGTACACAAAGATTTATATCGGAAACCCTCAACCGGGAAAACCTTTCTTATATTCATTATATCGAATTTCCCCATTCACTATACAATATATATACAATGTTTTTAGGTATTCCGTAGATACCAAAACCCTAATCCCTTAATCCGGGATTAATTTACAAAACTGCTAAAAATAGCAAAAACCGCCCAAAAAAACAAAATCGGGGCGTTACCCCGTGCTACCACCCATTGTCGAACGTTGTGCGTAACCAGGGGGGGGGTATACCTACCCCCCCTAGGACTCCCCTAGGAAAGTGCCCAGCACACACAACACGAATATTACTACTAGAGGGATCGTCAGACGTAATTGTCATATTTGACACGACCACACACACACATGCAAAGAATATAACACCTACCCAACATGTCCTACATAATTTCCATGTTTTAAAGATTGAAGGGTATTTTTTCTTACCATATAGCATTCTGAGTTAATACAATATGAGACTTAATGACTGGATTTAACCTTGGTTATTTCCTTTGATCCCATTTGTTGCAAACTATATCTATGTTTCTCGTTGTGTAAAGTTCCTTGTCAAAACCCTAGCCATCGAAATTATTTCTCTCTAAAGTCACAGTGTTTTCAGCATATAGCTATAGTATGTAAAATCAAGCAAAGAATAAATACAATAAGGGAGGGAGCATTATAATATTTGAGCCAAAAAACTTGTAATTGATAAACTATGATCGAGCAATTAGGGTTTCTTTTGAGCAAGCCAGATGGATGAGATTTTGTGAGAAAATTTAGGGGCATAATGTGAAGTTGACAAAGGATTTTTCCCTCAACTTCAATCGCATCCAAAAAAATATTTTTGATATTAATTCCCATGTGTCATAGGAGACAATAGTTGTTTCAAATGAAATTCTAGCTCAAAGGGAGAAATGGTTCAAAGGTATGCCACTTGATTCCATCTTCTACATTGATTTCTTGAAGCCTAAGTATAAAAAATAGAATTTTGGTGCTACCATTCCAAGAGAGTTTAGAATTTATTAAGAAAACTATTACAGAATTACAGAATTTATTGGACAACTATGAAAAGATATTAAGAGTGATTCATAGATATTTCACCTGTGAGGGCATGTTTGATAGAGTATATTACTACCATATTAGGATTTTAATGCATTTCAATGGAAAAACCCGTTTTAATTTACCTTTTTACCTATACAGAAGCCTAGGTAAAATGTCAGATAGAGTGCAAGCTAAGATTGATCAGGTTAAATCCAGTTTGTTTCATTTCTCTCTAGTGAAATTATTGGTGTTGGAAGAACTTAAGAAATTGAACTAGGATTGGGATTATTTCCTAGCTTCAACAAGGATTTATTTAGACCCCAAAGGAGATACTCCCTTGTCAGCTGAAAAAAAAATCTCCTTAAGTCCCTGAGGAGTCTACTAAGAGGGACAAAAGGTATGCAGAATAGGACCGTGGGAAAGGAAAAGAAGTTGAAGTTTCTTCACCAAGCCAGCAAGCTAAAAACAAAGGTAGAAAATTACACTTTGTTGATGAGGTTGTTGAAACACCAAAACTTAGCAGTCCAATCACAATACCAATAGCCAAAAGATTACCTACCTTGCACACACAATATGTTGAACATACAATTCAAGGTATTGGTAAAGATCAGTTTCAGTCAGGTAAAAGGGATGAAATAATTGGAGAATTGCAAGAACAGCATAAGAAAGCTCATCATGCCATAGAATATTTCCATTATGAAAATAGTGAGATGAATAAGAAGCTTGTTGAAAGGGTTTCTATCATTTCAACACAAAAATATGTATCAGTGACAAAGAAAGAATCAGCATCAATAGTTCCAGAAATTTCTAAGGGAAAGGGTAAAGAGAGACTAGTTGAACAAAGTCCTAAAACAATGGAGCTTCCCAAGCCTGGAGCTTATTTGAAAAGATCTTCAACCAGAAAATTGATTTCAGAACACAATCCTGTAGAAGAAACACATGCACAGAACCAACCCATAGCAACTGAAAAGATCCATACCTCACCTAGAGAAGGTGACAGAAATGTCAAAAGTCTTAACAAACAATAAAGAGAAGCACGAGATTTGATCATTCAACTCAGGGAAAACAATAGAACAACAAAGAAAAAATTTGATAAACACCTTCATGAGTGTCGAAAAACCATCTCCAATGCCTATGCGGCTATTTCCAATGTTGAGGAAAGGTTAATAAGAAATGTACCTTTGCACAAGCAAGTGAAGAATATGAGCAAACATAATTTGTCATTGAGGAAAGAAAATAGGGCCCTGAAACTAAGGATGAAATAAACAAAACTTGATGATGAACCCAGCGGAAAATTGGACCTACTTGAAAAGGTGGTTGAAGTATAGAATACATGAGTCACATTTTCCAGTTTTGTCTTTTTTGTCAATAAAGGGCTAAAATATTTTGAGATAATTGTTTTTCTAGAAAAGAACGATGCACAGAACTTGTGTAGCAATCTCACACTACACAAGTGTTGTAAGGATACATTTGATGCAGAAATAGGTTTCTCACTATGATAAATGAAGTTTGGATGTTCGGGATGGTTCGAAAACAATACAGTGGATTCATCAAAAATATATATTATGTATGATATTCACTGGATGACAAGATTAAAGTTATATGGCTCTGAAAAAGTTTTGAGTTTTTGAAGTTTGGAGTAAAGGGTAATGTTTGGAATGGAGGTTTATGTTTCTACAATTCAGAATATCATTTGGAATCATAAAATGGTTAGTTCCATCCTTCATATACCTTTTAGAAACCAACTTTGTGAAGACACCTGAAGAAAACACCCACTGTGTAAACTCGCTACGCAATTTTTGTAACTCATAGTTACACAGCAAGTTGCAGCAGCATGCTACAGAAACATGCCAGGGAGTCAGGTCAGCATTCAAATCGGCCTCATATCATCTCCAGTTATACTAAGTGACTCACATCATTCCTAAAGTTCGAAATCATGATCAAGACTATCAATTTTTTGAAATATTGTTATGTATTTAATATGGTCAAAACAAACTTCTATTTTTAGCAGGAAGTTTTGAGTTTGTTCCTATTTTAATGTAACTAGATCCAAAAATGAAGGAAAGTGGTTAAAGCTCAACTTGTTTACCTTAGGGATGAATTTTTCCTCTATATTGGATCGTTTTGAATGTACAAAGGGTTGGAAGAAGAGTAGATGACATTTCTCTTGAACATTTTGTAATATTTCTGGAGTTTAATGGAATATCAGTGTAGAAGTACAGTACTATCCATACCAGAGATTCTTGTCATGGTGATCTGAAGTGTGTGTTTCTTTCTTATGTATGTATTTCTTGTTTTCTCTTTTCATTTCATCTGTAACCTTGATATACTTAAATTGGAAAGTTATGGTATGGAATTCATATGATATTGATGCTCTAGATTAAACAATTAAGTATTGTAATTTATTCTTAACTTAATCAGAATTTATCCAAGTTGGTGCTCTGATTGTAGTTATTTGTTTTATCTTTCTTCCTTGTATAACAATAATATTTTCACTGAAATATTATCATCTATCTATCCTTTGATTCTTGTATATTTCTACAAACCAGTCACTAATAGCTCCATTTGCTTCAAAGTTGACTCCATTGCCCAATGGATTCCTCCTCCTTCATGCCAACAAAATTATAAATATCTTTGTTTATTGAAGACCTAGCCATTGATCTTTAAGAGAAAATTTATATTTCAAAGACTAAGTGACAAGAGAGATCCCTCTCTGAATTGAAAGGGCTAGTTTCATTTCTAAATTTGTTTTTTTGTTACCTTTGTGACTTTCTTCCTCAACCCAGCAATCTATAGAGTACTAAAATTTTGGCGTCGTTGTCGGGGATGAAAGTGAAATTTTTCCAGGGAAAGAACGACAAAGTTTCAGATCTGATTCCTGAGGGTAACATCAGATCATACATAATACTGACTAAAACATTTACCCTAGTGACTTCATTGTTAAAGATCGGTTTCAAAAAGTAATATCATTGAGAAATACTATCTCCAAAAAAGATTCACACTAGGAGAAACCTAGATCTAGAACCTCCAACATATGTGGTTGATCCTGAGAAGCTCCTACACAAGAGAAAAGAAAAGGCATCACACTCAGCAATTTTTCTGGATAGAATTTCATCAATGCCTAAAGACGGAGTAAAGAGCATTGATGATATTGAGTTTGATATTAAATTTTAGCAGACTTTGTTTAGATCTAATTCAGAGTCTGACTTGAATGAAATTGTGTTTGATGAGAAGAAGTTTCAATCCTTTATTCATGTTGTTCCTATTCAAACTATATGGATTACCAGTCATATAGTAAAACCAGGCCAAGGTCCTCCTAGAATCATGGTATAAATATTCACTCCCCTTGTCCTACCTGCTCAATTGCATGATCTACCTCAAAATTATTCTCAGAGAATTAAGTCATATGTAGAAGAGAACATTTCAGCTCAGTGAAATTTAGACTAGTTTAATGATTTTGTGGACCTTGAGCTGGTATATGATGAAGATGTTAAAATTTGGCTTGTTTTCACAAAGTCTCTCAGGTGAGGTCAAAAAGTGGTTCAAGGCATTCCCAGAAGCAAGCATTCCTAATTTTACATCTTTTGAAACAACCTTTCTTGCAAGATGGGGAGACAATAAAAATCCTCTACAATTGTTGACTGGGTACAATAATTTGAAAAGAAATTGAGACAGTTCAAGAGTTTTCAAGCAGATTCATGAAGGTTTATAGTTCAATTCTTGTTGAAGTAAAACCCCCTCTTGAAGTTGCATAACTTCGCTATGTTGATGCCTTTGATAGTGATTTCACCTTACTGTTGAGAGAAAGGAGATCTACTACATCAGATGACATGATGAATGATGCAATTGAAGTAGAAGTTAATTTGATGGCATCGGGTAAGATTAAATAAAATCCTAAAACTAACATGAAGAAGGCTCAAGAAGAAGAACAACCCTTAACTTCCCAGTCATTAGATGCAAAATTTGATCTAATGGTAAAAAATATGGAAAAATTGGTGGAAACGTTGTCCTTAGATAACAAGCCTTCAATCAGTGATCAAACTGAACTTCAACTCAGGAATCCTAATTTTAGGAGGCTACCAATTACACAGATTAGACAGAGAGACCAAATAAATCAAGGTGATCAACCAATCAAGCCCCCTTTCCAAAATAACTATGTTGAAGAAAATTTTGAGGAATCACTCGAAGATAGCATACATTGTTGTGATGATGTTGAAACAGATGTATTCCTAACTAAAGAAGAAGATGATAAATTTATTGAATAAAATGATAAGTTTATGTAGGAACATAATGATATGTTATTAATGGAAACAGAGGAGTATAAGAAAGGGTATCAAAATGCTAGCATGCAGTTTCAGAAGAAATATAATCTCAGAAATAGAAAGGTGCTTGCAAACCCTCAAAAGAGGAATCCTCCAAATGAGACTTAGGCTAATTTACCCTCTTCAAGTTATCAGAATAAAGACAATCCCAAAAAAGATGCACTGGAGCAAGATAAATAGATAGAGGATCCCCCAAAGAAGGTCCCAGAGAAAAAAAGGGATGCAATCATCAAGGAGGTAGAGAAAACTTATTATTCTTTTAGTTTTGAAAGTGAGATGGAAAAGATAAAAATTTATATACCTTTTAATGAGGTGATCAGAAATATTGAATATAGAATTAAAATCATCAAAATTTTGAAAATGGAAGAAGCATTTGATACTCTGAATGTGCAAGATGATCATCCTGCAATCTTATTTGGTCCTCGGGTGGAAGAATGTGGTGATGATGGTGATGTGTCTCCACTTTATGTCAATCTTGAAGTTCATGATACGACTTTACACAATGCAATGCTAGATTCATGAACATCTCATAATCTGATGTTGACGATGATCATGGAGAAATTAGGTTTGGACATCACTAGACCTTATAAAGATTTGTTCTCTTTTGATTCAAGGAAGGTAAAGTGTTTAGGATTAATCAAAGACTTAGTTGTGTCTTTATCTCAAATCCCATAAAAGAAGGTGGTTATGGACGTAGTATTTTTTGACATCCCTCCAAAGTTTGGCATGTTGTTATCAAGGTCATGAGCTACTAAATTTAAGGGTATATTACAGATGGATATGTCTTATGTCGGACAGGAAAGGAAGTTGTACAGGGAAGTGTTTATGAAAAACATGGTGAGTAGGAAAAGAAAACCGAATAATCATCATATTTATTATGTTGAGACTGACATTGGTTCTTCAATTTTTTATAATGATCTGTGCTTTGAAGAAGAGGATCCAAATGCTCTCAAACTTCCAGATAAAGAAGATGAATATGAAAAAAGAAGGGAAAATTTTAGATCAGCAAAATAATGAGGAATAAGAAATGTGGAATATGAATTTTGATGGAGATGTTAGTAAAGAAGGAGTTGGAGCAGGTGTTTGGATTATCCCTCCAAAATCAGGTTCAAAACTTTTCTCTTATAAATTTTCTTTTGATTGTAAAAATAATATGGATGAGTATGAGGCATTGATATTGGAGTTGAATACTTTGAAATATTTGGTGGGAAGAAAAATAGTTGTACATGGATATTATGAGCTTGTGAATAATCAGGTTAAGGGAATCTATCAAACTAAACATCCTAGGATGAGGGAATACTATCTGGTACCTAAGTCAATAAACTAAGCAACCATGATATAACCGATGGACATGCGAACAGTTGTAAGTCAGTTCCACCATATGGGCAGGGTAGCAAAGTTAGAAACCTTGAAAGCACCGCCTATCACAAAGGTAAGGGTACTACCAAGATCCCCATATATGAATATATCCACAGAAATATACCTGATGCTAAGAAGGTATCGGGGGGATATCCCTTCAACCAACCTCACACGAACTTGTGCTTAAATCAGGTGTAAGAGGAGCCTCCTGATATTATTGATTATACAATGGATTTATCCACTTCCTTAGTCAGACACATATGTTGATTTAATAGCCTTGGAGAAGTTTACTCACAAAATCCTATTCCAAGGCTCTAAATCCTAATCTAGTTTGTGCACCCTAGAAAAATAAAATCGTTACTAATCAATTTTAAATTATAGTGTTACTTTTAGTGGCCTTGCTTACTCAAAAAGGTGCAGTCATGAAACTAGTGATGTTATGACTCAACAAGTAAAATAAATGAATATGAATACAATGCAAAGTCCTAACTTCAATTTTCAATAAATTACATGCTTTTCAAAATGCAATTCTCAATTCAGTTCTGCAATTCTAAATAAAATACAATAATTATTTACGTGTACTAAGATCAATGATAAGGACCTAGAAAATCAAATGACATCAATGAAAAATGCCCAATATTTTTTTGTTTTCAATATAAAAGAATGAAAATGTGAGGACTGAATAGCAACTTGATATAAAGACTCTACTGAATGTAAACAGAGACAAATCAAGTAGGATATCAAGAAGAAAAAAACCATCCCAAGATGCAAGGACAATCAAATGAAAAGGATGATGAAAAAGGCACCGCCCAAAAATTCAACTAAAGAAAGGTTTCCTAACATTCTACAGACACTTAACAATCATAACAGAGACCCAAGAAAACTCAACAATCATCAAAACCTACCCATCAAACATCAAACCCAACAACCAAGCAACAAAGGGTGATGTACACAATTGTTCAAGGGAAAAGCGCGTATATACGCCTCTTGTAGGAGGACATCACGTGTATGTACGCAACTGTTAGGAAAAAGCCCACGTACATGTGTCAAAACACATCCAGGATAAGGAGAAAGATAAGAAACTCAAACCCAGAATGAACAAAGGTTGTCAAACAATAATACAACAAGAAACTCATTATAAACGAGAGCAATCAAAGGAGAAAAACACTCCAAACCCATAAAAAGAATATGTTTTCACCAGTATGGTCGTCAATTATGTTACGAGGAAAATTTCTCTATGGCTAGGGGTAAACCACAACAGACGGAAATGATTGAATAAATCAACTCTAATATCAGGTATGTTATATTAACAAATATGATAGAAATACAAGTACAAAGGCCTACCTCATCCAAACGTTCAATGAAGTTCATCATTGATCACTTAAAATCAAAGAAATACACCTGCAACTAGTCCTCAACAACCAAGGAACGCACGCATATGGTGATAATATATAATGTTATCACATTCAATAGCATAATCCATAAACATTCATAACAAATATTCCCATGGAATAACAATTCAAATATTTTCAAGACATTAATTGGACGAGAAAAGAGTATTTCTATTAAAATGTAATCAGCAGAAGTGAATCAATTACAAATTTTTGTGCCAGCACGGTTCGCAACCGAGAAACTAAGTTCCTTCTAGTTGGGCCTCCACCACTTCAATCCTCCATCAAAGGCAAGCTCATATAAGAGATACAATGAAGTTCTCAAACAATTAGGGAAGATCTTGGTGGCTGAACAATGTGTTTAGACTTAAAGAACAAAGGGATGCAGACTCAATATGAAGAGAACAATTTCTCCATAGTAACTTTGCTCTCAAAGTTGAATTCTTCTCCCCTTTTTCATAGCTCGGATTTGGCCCATTTATAGCCTTCAAGTGGAACTGAAGGGCCGGTTCAGAACATTTCCAGTATATGGAAGTCCAAGTATCATGGATCTCATGATGTGACATGGAAAACTGACACCATTTTTTAATTTTGGGCACAAATCTCGATGTACGTGGGTTGTAACAATGAAACCTACATATACACATGTTGTAATGTAGGTAGGGCATGTATATGTGGAAAAATAATGTTTTTAGCTCTAGAATTTGCAAAAAGGAACTTCAAGTCTGCATAGGGAAAAGGAAAAAGGCCTTATGTGCAAGTTTGCATAGGGTGAAGCAAATCTTGCTCTAACAAATGACCCCTAATGTGTGAGGTCAAAGGAGTATCTGTGATGGACAAAATACATTATAAGACCCAGAAGTGGAGTGATGAGGACCCATTTGGAAGAACTAGTTGCTCATTAAAATCTATACTAACTTTGCACACATGGCTGCCAATTTGAATTACACTGCAGATCCATGTCAAAATATACCAAACAGTTGTCTATGGCCATGAATAGGCAATACAAAGGTGGCTACATGCCAAAGGTTGTCATAGTCACGACCAAGGCCTAGTAAAACCAGTCTCAAAGTCAATCTAGAGATATTTCTATAAAATGGAGTACAATTTGATCTCCCATGATTAATGAAGTCAGAATAGTACTGGTCCGATGAAAGGTAGCAATAGCTCAGGAAAGCTGCAACTATAAACTATTCTCTTCAAGTCTTCTACACAATCCACCAAAGGTGAAAGTATACATCATGTGAATAAAGGATTTGAGGTCGAACACAATGATACATCATTTGATTACCAGTCATTAAGGTACATCGTTAACAAACGCGAGACAACCTATCGATGATAAAAGTAGGTATCAAGGCACCGAGTACATTCTTTCAAGAGTGAATAAAGGAGTCAAGGTTGAACACTTTAAGAATATATCGATCAGGAGACATTGATGTATTCCCAAATTTCAATGGTGAGAGAACCTGCCACTAATGATTGCAAGCCTCTAGGTACTCATAGGACTCTAGGTCTTGTCTCCAGAATATATGAGCTAGAGTCGATGGAAGGAGACCCGATGAAAGAAGATAATTAAGGCATCTCTCATCATTCAGCACGAGGTACAAAACATGAGCTTAATCATTTGGAGGAAATCGGATGAAGAACATGTTCATGAACCAATGACCATGTACGTCTTTCGCGTGTTCCAGATGCAAGCGATACACGAAAAAGGCCCTTTTAATAGAAGACAATAAGGAAAACTGTTGACAAAGGCGAGGAAACCACCAATAGGGATAATGGCATCCAAGACACTGCATGAATCCAAATGTATGAATAGATTTCTTGTCGTTGAACATAAGGGAAACCACCCAGTCAGCAACCAATAATGAAATGTTGACTGTTGGGTTCAAGGTTATCTACAAATGAGGACAGTAGGACCAGGGTGCGCAATGGGACTATAGCTTCATGTGATTCTAAGAAAAACTCAGGGTATCTCTGACATGCAAAGTCAAGAATTCTGAGGAATGGCCAACACGGTTTGATAGACATCCTTTGAACAAGAGCATGAGACATATGGAAGACTCTGGTAGCATAGACTCAATGATGAAACTTTGAGAGTCAGGAGGCATCAATCAAAATCTCTATAGGGACTAGAAGAGTAACCAGTCGAGGGAGTAAATTCTCTGTAACAAGCTCAGCTTCCTAAGGTCATGCTAAACCCAAAATTTTGATGACAAGTGGACTCAAACATTTTGTGTTATGTTCAAAGGTGATACAACTGCTACCAGTATAATATAATATTCCCTTACCTCCCATCTTTTTTTGTTTTTTCATAGTCAAATGAATGCTATGATACAGAGGAGGAAACGAGTGTCACAAGTAAGAAAAATTGGTTCCAGCAGTGGAACATACTTATGCTCAATGCAAGGAGATGAATGTAGGATATGGACACTCGGGAAATGTTTCCTCCTAGGTATAGGGTGTCAAGATGCAAAGGATATAAACAAGGCTCTTCTTGGTTGAGGATGCAAACTGTTGAGGTGAACGACTTATAACACAAAAGAGAGAACTGGTAATAGGCTCAATACTGCAAGCAAGGGAATGAGATGCAATTACAACTTAACGCCAAAAAATGTCCTTTTTCGTAATATTAGTCTACTTGGTTTGAAAAATGGATAAAATTTCACCAAATAGACGTCCTTTCAAATCCCATTTACGAGTGTGAAAGAGACAAGTTCACACGGCAATCTTTTCACTTTTTGAAACCGAGTAGGAAAATCGCTTAAATAAAACTCGCTATTTAGTCCTTTAGGTATAGGTCAGCATGTTTATGAGTGAGAAATGAGGTTCAACATAAATTCATGCTTTAGCTACAAGGGACTCTCTCTCCTATGGAAAAAATCTTTGAATGGGCACCAAATGAAGCAGAGGATCTAACTAGGGTACCCATGTTTGGTAAGTCTCTACCATTCGATAACGACACTTCTAGTAGAAGATGGAAGGTTTTATGTCACTATAAATGGGTTTCGTACCTAAGGCATATGAGTGACAATCATAGGACGATGCAAGTGTGCATGATGGATTGGATACCTATCCTATATGTTGGGTAACGAAAAATACTTGTCCAAAGTTACGAACGATCAACACGGCGCTGAAAACAACAAGAATCCCTAGATAAAAATACAACAACCAACTCAATCCACTATCGTATTCGTCCATTAGGCCAAAATATTGTCCGAAACTATGCAAAGTGGGTAAAAATTTGCTATAAATAGTAAAAAAACCAAATTTACTATACCATTTGTATGTTTTACCCAAATCGTGGATTTGGACCAAATTGCCTCCAAACTTCAACTCGTGATTGTAGGAGCTACGAGCAATGAAATCGACGATCGTTTGGACCAGGTAACTCCTCTCCCTCTCCTCTTTCTTTTCAATGGATTAGGTTTTGTAATTAGGCTCCATTTTTTAAGTGATTTAGGGCGCAAATTGAAACTTTAGGTGTACACGAGATACAGTTCATCGAGTCGCATATACGCATAATTATACACAATTGTTTAAAAGACAGACTGTGTATTCTCAACCCTATATGAATTTGTGAATACTACAGCCTGCGTATATGTCCGTAAACAATGTTTTTTAGTGATTTCTAACTCAAAGAATGTTTTTTCTCTTGTAGGATGGTGCTAGAGTGGAAGGAAAGGGAACATGAGTAGGTAGATGCTACAGTGGAGAGAGATCCAAGGGCCCAAATGGCCTTGAAAATATGTGGTCTACATAATTTTTGGGCTCTTAAAGGTATGAGGGCCCAGGTGAGATTGCTACAGTTTCTCATGGATTACTGGGATCCAAATAGTGATATCTTCAACCTTGATGAACAACCATTAAGGATTGAAGTCAAGGACATTTATTTGTTAACGGGACTGTCAACTAAGGGTGAGGTGGTCAACCTCAAATCCTGGGGAGCTGGGAGTGGTATGAAAATCAAGGAATACATAGATGCTCGTTGCATTCCAGGGACTGAGAAGGCCAGGAGTGAAATCCCCATTAGAGTGATAAACACTCTTAGCCTCAAGATTGTTTTCCTCGTTTTGACACAGATCATAGGATCGTCCTATTTGCACCAGGAATCAAGGTTGCTTATGTTCTACTTAGTAGAGTTCTTGAGACCCACGTTGTACAACTGGTGCACCTCACTATTGACTAACATGAAGAGCCAGTTGACAGAATGCAAATAGGGTAGTAAAAGGAACTTCGGGTTTGCTTCTATCTTGTGTAGCTTTTTCTTCGAGCGGGCTCCAGGCCTAGGACCTAGAGTTGAGACTATTCTACGTGGACCTCAAAATCCATCCATGGCACGATGGACCGAGGTGATGAGGTGGCAGGGGGGAGGTAGGGAGCCAAAACCCTACAATGATGACTTCTTCTTCTGGTGGAGACGGCAGGTCATAGCTCTGGATGACTACCCTTATGTAGGGATCAATTTCAGAGGAGATCCTGACATGCCATTACCACCAGGGTCTTCCTGTGGAGACATAGGTATTCAAATTTTTTTAAATATTTCATTTTTTTGTATTTTTTTATAGGAAAACAAAAATATTTTTGGATGATGTTAAGCACTAATTAGTCAAAGTTTTTTAAATATTTCATTTTTTTTGTATTTTTGTATAGGAAAACAAAAATGTTTTTGGATGATGTTAAGTACTAATTAGACATGTATGTGACATAGACATGGGTCCACGATGGTCGGACGGACTTCCACAACATCATTGTAGGCACCAGGGAGATGAGGTAGCGGGAGGAGACGCGGAGAGAGTCCTTCAAAATGTGCATGGAAACATGTCTTGTTTGACATAAAGGATTCCTATGGTTCAAGTGGAGGATCTGTCGGAGGCTATGCAGTGGCAGGTGGTGGGTGTGCCATGTGCTTGGGTGAGACTCTTTCAGTTTCTTGCAAATGTTGTAATTTGGTATCATGACACTCATTCGAAGCCACAGGCATAGATGTTGTGACTTATTGTATGATCGGCTATATATGTATATTAAGGGTGTTAGCCCCAATTTTGTACTATAAACATCATATTTTTTGAAATATATAAAAACATGGTTCTTCGGCTTTACTTATGTTACAATGTGTACATTGATGAGAATGTTTCCTTTTCTTTAGTTATGTGACAAATTCCAATCTAACATAAAATTAGCATATGGATCATATACATAATTAGAACTCCTAGGTATGTGATGACAAGTAATAAAATTAGTCTATTGTTCCAAAAGACGTACCCGTAGGAATCGTCGAAATAAAGTAGGGTTATGCACATGGTAACTGTCATTATGTAATATACCAGATATAAAAAGTATGCAGAACAAAAATAAAATGCTAGAAATGGCAGAATAACAGTAATATAACCAGCATAATCTCCACAATAACACAGAAATGATATAAGAATAACAACTGAAATAGCACTTTGATTCATAAAGCAATGTTCACGGGCCTCTTTGAGGGGGCAACCTCCAGTCAAGCAGTGCTCTGTTACAATAATATCCAAGATAGGGTTTTCATACCCTCGACCCTTATTTATACTAAATATGTCTATCAAGATAAGCATCTAGAGGAAGATCCTTCTAGAAGCGGAAGCTTCTATTAGGTCTTCTTACATCTGCCTTATTCTATTTTATTGAAATGCCTTATTAATATTGACCTTTATTACATCTGAATATATTGGTCTACCTATGTGCGGGTTAGGACCCTAAAATGTTTGCCCCCTTAAAAACAACCTTGTCCTCAAGGCTTGAGATGTGGAAACTGTTGTAGAATGGTAGTTGGTTCCCAAGTGGCATCTGTTGGAGTTGTATCTTTCCACTGGACTAGCACTTCCTTGATGGTTCTCTGATGCAGGAAATGCTCACGCTGGTCCAAAAATGCTTCTGGTTGTAGCCAAATGGATCCTTCTTCAGCTAACTCGGGAAGGTTGGTTTGAATTTGGCACCTAATTCCAATCATCTTCTTTAAGCATGAAACATGAAAAACAGGATTTAGCTTCGACTCACTGGGAAGAGTTAACTAATAAGCAACTTGTCCCACACGCTTGAGAACTGTATAAGGACCATAAAATTTGGGCGCTAGCTTCTGACAATGCTCGGCCTTGAGGGAAGTTTGCTTGTATGGTTGCAGTCGTAGAAACACCTGATCCCATTCTGCAAATTGATGTTCAGAGTGACCTTGATATGCTTATTACTTCATGTGATTCTATGCCATGACCAAGTTCTCTTTAAGGGTACGAAGAACATCCTCTCGAACTATAAGTGTTTGGTCAAATGCCTAGACCTTCGAGGTACCCAATAAGTATGAGAGAACTGAAGGTGGATTCTGTCCATATACCACTTCAAAAGGAGTCATGCATGTGGCTGTATGGTAGGAAGTGTTGTACCACCATTCAGCTAGGGGTAACCATTGAGCCCACTGATTTTTCTTTTCAGAGGAAAAACACCACAGATATGTTTCCAAACACTTGTTAACAACTTTCGTTTGACCATCAATCTGGGGATGATAAGATGTGCTGAGATGCAATTGGATGCCCTGTAGCTTAAACTATTCTTGCCAAAAATTGCTTGTGAAAGTTGGGTCACGATCAGAAACAATAGAGTGCGGCATGCCATGAAGCTTGAAGACCTGGTCCATGAAAATTTGAGCCATCGTGGATGCAGTAAATGGGTGTTGAAGAGCACAGAAATGAGCATACTTGGAAAGGCGATCCACAACCACCATTATGACTGATTTATTTCCCAATTTGGGTAAGCCGGTAATAAATTCCATAGAGATATCCTTCCAAATAGCAGGTGGAATTGTAAGCGGTTGTAGTGTGCCCGAATATTTGACTATTTATCCCTTGTTGCATTGACACACCTCACATTCAGTGACAAAATTACGAATTCCCTGTTTCATACCATCCCAGAAAAAAGAACGTTTGACCCTGTCATAGGTTTTGGTGAACCCGGAGTGCCTCACTATGGGTGTAGCATGAAGCTCAGAAAGTACAGTGGATTTAAGCTTTGATTGTTTGCTTAAATACAAATGGCCTTTGTATCAAAGCTCATCCTAGAGCCAAGAGTACCCTGAGGGAGCTGGAGCATTGGTCTGCAATTGTTGGATCAGATGCAAACTTTTGGGATCTTGTAGCCATTCCTGGCACACAGCTTGGAGCCAATCTGGTACAATGAAGGAAAGAGAAAAAAGGGATCCTTCTTCTTCATATTTTCAGGGCAGTACATCCGCCACCACATTGTCTTTGTCCTTCTTTTAAATGATCTCATAATCATATACAAAGAGCTTAGTCACCCATTTGTGTTGCTCCAGGGAGGAAATGTGTTGTTCCATAAAGTACTTGAGGCTTTGATGGTCTGTCTTAATTTGGAAACGTTTCCCCAAGAGATAAGGGCGCCACAAATCAACAGCATGCAGAATAGCCAACATTTCCTTTTCATAAATGGGTTTTCCTAGATTCCTTTCAGATAGTTTCTTGCTGGTGAAGGCCAAAGGTCGACCCTCTTACATAAGGATAACACTGATTCCTTTCCTTGAGGCATCACATTCCAACACAAAGGTCTTTGTGAAATCAGGAAGGGCCAGAACCAGAGTGGTGCACATGGTCGTCTTCAAGGTTTGAAAAGCTTGAGCAACGGCTGGAGTTCAAGTGAAAGAGTTATTTTTTAGGAGAGTAGTGAGAGGTACTGCAATATTTCCATAATTCTTGACAAACTTGCGATAATACCCTGTTAAGCCGAGAAATCCACACAAGATTTTGAGAGTCTTTGGGTGTGGCCAGTCTTTCATAGCTTCAATCTTTTTTGGATCCACCCTGACTCCATCCTTGCCAACCATATGACCCAAGTATTCTACTTCTGAGGCACTAAAAGAACATTTAGACTGTTTCAGGAAAAGTTGGTGCTGAGAGAGAAGATGAACTCGATCCACATGAGTAAGATGGTCTGTCTAGGTTTTTCTATAGATGAGGATATCATCAAAGAAAACTAAGACAAAATGACATAGAAAGGGATGGAAGACATGATTCATGAGGCTTTGGAAGGTGGAGGGGGCATTACACAAGCCAAAGGGCATGACCAAAAACTCATAGTGGCCCTCATGAGTTCAAAATGTCATCTTGGGAATGTCTGCCTCTTTCATACATATCTGGTGATAGCCCAAGAGAAGATCAAGTGTAGTAAAGAATTGGGGGCCACTCAATTCATCCAGGAGGTCATCAATGACAGGAATGGGAAATTTGTCTTTAATGGTCAGTTTGTTGAGGGCACGAAAGTCAGGACACATTCTCCAAGAACCTTCTTTCTTCAGGACCATGACTATAGGAGAAGAGTAAGGGCTCGTACTAGGGTGGATAACGCCTGCATTAAGGAGTTCCTGGACCATTTTCTCAATTTCATTTTTTTGTGAAAAGGGGTGGCAATACGGACGGATATTGGGAGAAAGGCTTCCGGGTACAAGGGGAATGGAATGATCATGAACACCACAGGAAGGAGGGAGTCCTTGGGGAGTGGAAAATACCATTTGATGTTTAGAAAGGAGGGCTTGGAGGTCTTGCAGCATCGGGGGTGTCTTTGTTGCTTGTATGGCATGGAGTTGGGCAATGGCACCAGAATGACCTTTTTTGAGCATCTTTTCCATGCAATGGGAACTAATGACCTCAGGTCAACCAACAGTGATGCCTTGGAATTTATATTGGTGGCCTTCCTGGTCGAATTGCATGGTTAATGCCTTAAAATCCATGAGAATGGGACCCAAAGTTCTTAGTCAGTCTTCACCCAACACAATGTCACAACCACCCATGTCGATAGAAAACATATGGGATTTTAGGTGGTAGTCACCAATTTGGAGACGCACATTTTCACAGCACCCTCCACATTTCATGGAACCACCATTGGCAATCATGATTTGGAAATTGTTGATGGCATGGATGTAGCAATGAGTTTCTTGGGCAATGCGGCGATGAATAAAATTATGGGTGCTTCCACTATCAACCAGAATGATGACCTT
>ML777082.1:599358-611347 GCA_009831015.1 Picea engelmannii
CGAAAATATTTGTTATCACAATTATAACAAAGGCCTTTGAGTTGGCGTTCAGCCATTTCATCCCTGGTCAATTTTTGGATCTTTAATGGGGCGGAGGGAGTAGTGGGATTTACGGGCTTAGGGCAAGGGATAAAGGAGGGTTTTCAGTTTTGAGAGGATACAACTTGTTGTGCTTCTTTATCTCTTTTAGTAGCCTCCACCCAACTCGAGGGTCGAGCCATGAGGACATGGGCCCGAATATCATCCTTGAGGCCGTTGATAAAACACTCTCGAAAGAAAGCATCAGTCATGCCCTCTGTACGAAAATCCAGGCGCTCAAAGGCAGCTATGAAGTCTTCTATTGTTCCTGATTGTTTCAACTTTGTCAAACGGCCCAAATGGTTGGTGTACATGTCAAAGCGTTCATAAAGCTCAGTCACAAATTGGGTCCAAGCAATATACCTTTGACGGGAAGTTTTTCTCCATTTCCACCATTGCCAACGTTCTTGATATAGATGGAGAACACCATACCAGAGTTTGGTCAAGTCATCTGTAATGTCGTATAAAGAGAAATAATGTTCCATTTGGGTTACCTAACTAGTGAGGTCCGAGCCATCAAATTTGGTCACATCCACCCACGAAGGGTGTAGGTCACGTTGAAAGTGATGGGGCTGAAAGGTATGGGAATGGGAGGAATTTTCACCTTCAGTATTTGGAGGTGCGTCAGAGAAAGGGTCATCTGTAGGAATCTTTAGTTTGGTGCAAAGTGATGCAAAGACAGATTCAAGCTGGGTGGTTAGTTCTTGTTTGACTTCCTCCATTGAGGACTGCATGGTTGTATTTATGGTTGTATTGATGGATGTATCGATGGCGGCAATAGTAGCACTGAGTTGTTTCACTTCTTTTTGGGTCTCAAGGAAACCAGATTGCAAGGTGTTGAAGCGAGCTTCCAGGTCTTGGCTACGGGTATGGGCCATGAGGATGAGTGAACTGAAAAGGGGCAGGCGGGGTCAAAATTTTTTCCAAAAAAATGATATGGATGAATGTGATAAGGGCGAAGAGATGAATCCAATGGAATAGGTCTCAAATAATGGTGAAAAAATTTCCAGACTGTAGCGATGAAATTCACAAATGCTTTACCAGAAAGAAATGTGTATTTACTTGATAACCCAAACACAGTTGCGCGGCAATAGATCTTGTCTGTTTTAATTTGTTTATGTTTATGTCCCCCAAGGGTTAGGTATTCAAGGGTTCTACAGACAAGGGTTTTCCTTGTGCTATAGCTCTCTGATACACATGCGGGGTCCAACAGTAGTACTCGGCCCAATATCTCAGGGCACTAACTAAGGAGGATAGACCGTACCCTTAGCCGTACTACCTGACTACCCAGGTACTAGAGAGTATCTTGCCGAGTGTTGTTCTCGGTGGCACTATAGCAGTCAAGCGGCCGATCAGTTTATCTAAAGAGGGCTTCAGGAAATCTAGGTCAATCTGTACACAGGTGCTATCTGATGTGCTACCACTTGAAGGGGTACCAACAGGGGTTACAAGGGTGGCCAATAGATGTGCGCTTAAGAACCACTTGTATTTACTGCATGTATGAATCCCTCAAATGTGGGTTTATGTGTGTAACGACAGATCTCTATGGATTAAAGACATCGGAATACGTCTCTACCCTAGAAAAAAATTCCCACAATTTCTGCCAAGGAAAGTGCTCTGATACCACTTGTAATATACCAGATATAAAAAGTATGCAGAACATAAATATAATGCTAGAAATGGAAGAATAACAGTAATATAACCAGCATAATCTCCACAATAACACATAAATGATATAAGAATAACAACAGAAATAGCACTTTGATTCAGAAAGCAATGTTCATGGGCCTCTTCGAGGGGGCAACCTCCAGTCGAGTAGCACTCTATTACAATAATCTCCAAGCTAGGGTTTTCACACCCTCGACCCTTATTTATACTAAATATGTTTATCAAGAGAAGCATCTAGAGGAAGATCCTTCTAGAAGAGGAAGCTTCTATTAGGTCTTCTTACATCCGCCTTATTCTATTTTATTGAAAGGCCTTATTAATATTGACCTTTATTACATCTGAATATATTGATCTACCTATGTGCCGGTTAGGACCCTAACACATTCAAATGACATACTAATAACTGGGAGTCCATTCGAACCTCTAAAGAGAGAATTCCATGTGAAATGGCATCACGGAAAAGTTCTATAACGACGCTATATTCGGCCACATTATTTGTGGATGGCCCTAGGAATACGCCATCTGAAGACACCAGTAGACCATCGGGTGAGTAAACAACCCAAGAGGCAAAAGCCAAGTTATGTGTATGACGACTAGCCCCGTATGCGAATCCTAAGTAGACCGAAGACTACGTTGACATATGCCAACCAAAGGAAAACTCGATAAGCAAGTTGAAGATAAAAATAAAGGGGAAAAGATATATACACTAAATACATTAGTACACAAAGAGTTACGCCCAAGCTTGGGGCTCAAGCATAATATATTTTCAAATAGATCCCATTCCTAGGCTCAACCAACCTATTCCCTTCATAATCTTCTAATTCATAGGCTCCTTTTTCTAAGACATGTCGCACGATATAGGGACCGTGCCACATGGGTTTGAACTTGCCTTCCCCCAGTGGTTCTTTGGCTTGATCATATAGAATAACCAAGTCATCCTCAGCGTAAAAATGATGACAAACAGATTTATTGTATTGGACCTTGACATGTCTTTTATTTTCTTCGATAGTCGTAGAGGCGTCTTGACGCTACTCATCTAGACTCTCTAGGTGAACGAGGTGTCATTTGAGATCAGAAGTGTCAGGTAGGAGAAAAACTACCAATCTAAGAGAAGGTATTTTGTATTCAATAAGTAATATCAACTCCATACCATGTACTAACTAGAAAGGAGAAAAACTTGTGGAAGTCTTGACCGAGGTTCAGTATGCCCAAAGTGTGGGATATAGCATGATATGCTAGTCAGATTTTCTTTGGCTGATAGTTTTTTTCAAAATGGTCTTGAGAGACTTGTTCACAGCCTCTACTTGTCCATTTTCCTGGGGGTATTAAGGGGAAGAGTGACCATTCTTAAACCATGGTTTAGATGCTATCTCTCTCATCATTTCATTCTGAAAGTGACTGCCATGATCAATGACAATATCACATTAGATTATGAACCTGGATATAATTTGATTGAATACGCAGAAGGCGACAATCTTCCCGTCATATTTAACTGTAGGCATGGCCTCGACCCACTTAGTAAAGTAGTCTACGGCCATGATAATGTGTTGATTCCCCACAGCCGAAGTTGGGTTGCAATCCACAAATTCCACCCCCCACTTGGTGAAGGGACCAACATAATGACTGGATGGAGAGGGGATGGATGCGAGCGCATTTTCCAAGTGAACACCTGGCAGGGGTGACACTTCTTAACCTCTTCAACGCAATATTTGAAGATAGATGGCCAAAAATAACTGGCTCACAAAATATTTTGGGTTGTCGCAAGCCCAGATAAATGACCACCACAAGCCCCAATGTGGCAGTCATTTAGAACTATCAACTCAACTTCTTCGTGAGTTAAAAAATAATGCAAGATATTGTCTACTTTTCGATGATACAGAGTGTCACCAACAATAATGTATTTCTTATCTTGGTATCATATACATCGTCGATCATCTCACCAGTGATGTTGAGGAAACTTAAAAGTTTGAAGATAGAGAACAATGTCTCCATACTAGGGGTCTGACAACAAGACAAGGAAAATGTTTTCATCTACAAATGAACCAACATGGATAACATCTTTATCTAATCGAGGGAAGTCAGATATTATCTCTGCAAAAGCTAGTGATTTTTTGGATTTCGCAAAAGAAAAATCGAGATCGAACTCTTGTAGGATGATAATCCACTTATTGTACTTTACCCCTATGATACGCTTAGTAAGGACGTGTTGAAATGGATTGACACCAGAAACCATAGTAGTCTTGCAAAGAAATATATAGTGTCGTAATCGTTGGACTGTGTGAACGGCAACCAAAGATAGCTTTTCAACATGAGAATACTTGAGTTTAGGGATGACTAAGTTTCGACTAATATATTAAATGATGTTCTCATGGAGCTCATCATCCTCCTGAACCAACACCATACCAATCGTCTCTTCGGACGCGACGACATAAAGAAATTAATCTCTACTATAGTCAAGAGACTTCAGCAGAGGCATCGATACCAAGGATTTCTTCAAAGCAACGAAGGACTCCTAGGCTCACTCATCCCAGACAAAAGGAGTGTCCTTCTTCAAGAGACACATAAAACCCTTAGTAATATTGGCATAGTTCACTATAAACCGTTGTAAAAAGTTGGATTTTCCATGTAAACCTTCAGGTTGGTGGATAGTGTGCAGGGGAGGCAACCGAAGTATTTCCTCAACCTTTAACAAATCTACCATGATCCCAGTCTCAGAGACTAAAAATCCTAGAAGACGACCTAACTTAATGAAAAAGACGCATTTATGAGGGTTCAACCAGATGGGATAATGGTGACATATTTCAAAGACTAGTTGAAGGTACTTAGGGTGATCCACTCTCTTGCGGGAGTGAGCAGCAAGATCATCAAGATAGGCTTCGACTATATGCTTGAGATCATGAAATGCGAAGGTCATAGCGCCTTGGAAGGTTTCTCTGGCATTTTTAAGGTCGAAAGGCATCTTCTAGTATGGGAAAGTACCCCAAGGGAAAATAAATTATGTCTTGTGTTGGTCCTCGGGTTTAATCTGAATTTGGTTATACCCTGAAAATCCATCCATGAAAGAAAAAACTTTGCTTCCCACACACTCATCGATAATATGATCGATGAAGAGTCTTGGGAAGTTGTCTTTAGGATAGGCCTTGTTCAGGTCATGAAAATCCATGCATACGCATATGGTTCCTTTCTTTTTATTCACAGGAACAGGATTGGATACCCATTCAATCAAGGGAATCGGGTAGATAAAGCCAACATTAAGCAGTTTTTCTACCTTTGCCTTAATAGCAGGGGTCTTCCTGGGATTGATAGCTCTAATATTTTGTCGATTAGGCTTAGCATCTAGGTAAGTTTTAATATCATGTTCGACAATTCAAGGGTCGATTCCTGACATCTCTTCATATGACCAAGCAAATACATATCGGAATTCCTTGAAGAGTTCAGTGTAGATCAGAATTTGCTCTGGCGAACAATCTGCACCGATGTAAATATTTTCAGTATTGCCAGGGATACAAGAGATATCGATCATGATGGTAGGGTTGATACTCGACATGTTTCCTTCACATAAATTTCGTGCTTATCAATTGGAACTACGGAGTGACCGACTATCTCACTCAAAGTAGATCTAAAGTTATCTTTCTTGATTGTGGCAAGCTCTGGGAGAAAATAAGAGTGATGATGCATGTCATCACAAGGCTTGTCAGAACCATTCAAGGCCTCGACAATAGCTTCATATGAAGGAAAATTCTCATCGAGGCAGTCACATGAACAAGATGAAGAAGTGCCCCACACGGGCTATAGAACAGGATCCTCCTCATCTATATGCGAGGTAATAGGATCGGGATCGGTAGAAGAGTCAAGAACAACTCAATACACTATCTCTATTGTCTATAGTGGCATGGTCATTCCAGTATGTGACTGAACTTCATAAGACTCAGTCGAGGAAGGTAGGGTCCAAGGATCGTTAAAATAGGAAGTGCAGAAAGGAACGTACCTCTCTTATGAAACAGGCCTACTAGACATGGTGTATATATGGTGAATCGGTGCCATAAAGTCGAAGGTACCCATAATGGATGAATACATTTCGACATTGATATTCTCAATTGTTGGCTGAGAATTTTCGATCAGGAGGATTGACGGTCCAACAAATGTACTAGGACTAGCATACGCAAAGGACAACTGGTCAATCGTCACAATATTCCCGTCATGAGGAAAACAAAGAGTACGGAAGATAGAGGATATGATTGTAGTCATAGTGTAAGTCCAATTGCATCCTAGTAACAATTTATAGCCGAGGGGAACATCAACCACCTCGACATCCACCTCTACTATTTTCCCACCTAACTGGACCGGAAAGGCAGGAAGAATATTATGAGGGCGGAAGGAACGATCGTCAAAAGAAATCAACATGGTTGGAGACTGAGAAAGGGTCAGAGAGTCGAGGGCTTTCAAACAGACCAGGAACATCACACATGTTGCAACACCTTCATCAACAACAGTACGCTTGATGGTATACTTCAAGTAACCCATGTAGATTTGGAATTTCACGTGGTAAGGCAAGCAAGGCTTCACATCTGTGATGTCAAACTTGATGACTTTTGAGCCACAAGGATCTAGATATCCTAACGTGGATAGCAAGGCATTCCTCTGTGAATGACACGTCTAGAGTACCTCCAAAGCTGAAATCACACAAGGGGTTTGACCTAGGTCCTCAACGATGGAGTAATTCTGGGTGGCTCTAGCATTAGGATTGTGGGTAGAGGGCTTCAGCACTCCTTTTGGAATACGAGGTGGTGGCTCTAGTTTTTCGATCTGTAAGGGTGTCTCTAGAGGAGGTGGAGACTCTAGACCAGGAAAAATTTGTGGAAAATTGTAATCGTGAGATCGAGTGGGTACATTAACCTCATATTTAACCATATTGATGCATAAATGGTCACTATCTTGCATCAAAGGTTTTTTACTCCCACTCGGCACATTTCCGACATTCGAGGAGCTCAAGGCCATGTGTTGGCTATGTTGAAAAGGATTAGTCAGAACAGCGGGGGGTAGGGATAAAAGCTTCACAACTTCCATGAGTTTGGGGCATAAATGGGTAAGGTGATCGTTTGTATAAATCTTACAGGGAAACTTCACCTTCCACCTTTCTTTCTTTCCCTCACATACATTATTATTCGTCTTCTCATTATTACCATTGTCCTTGAGTTTATTATTCTTCCCACACTTACGATTACCATTAAGTCCTTTCTTCTTATTCCCTCCTGGTTGTTAGTTACCATTCATGTTGTTTGACGATTGCATAGAGCGTACATCCACCGACTGAGTGAAATTGGAGGACACAGACGAAGTTGGACCTCCTACAGACTAGTTTAGAGACATTTCTTTCAAGTGGCTTGTCACCGAGTCTGCGGATTTCACATTGATGAGGCCTACAATTCCATCGGCACGAGGCCTTGGATTTTTTCTAGGGTCATAGGTTGACCTCAGTGCATCTGGAAGAATATCGTATAACATCCCAGACTAAGAATATATAATATCTAACTGTTAGGCTTTAAAAATTTTGTCTTCCTCATAAGTGACCCCGAATGTAGAAACATCCTTCGAAATATAAGGTAGGAGAGATTTAAGGAACCACTCTAGCAATAATTCTGAGGGTATGTAGGCCTTCATCAACCTCTTCCATCCACACCACTCCTGGATGTGATCTAAGATATGAGTGGATCTATCTTGATGAAAGGTCGATAGAAGTTTGATGGCAGCATCGTAATGAAACGACAATTGGAAGTGGTTGAGGAAGAATAAAACCAACTGATTAAAGGTTTCGTAAGCCCTTCTAGGTAGCTCGATATACCATTTTTTGGAAACCCTCGTGAGGGTGCATTGAAACAATCTTAGCTGAATAGAATCGTCATTAATGGAATTTGAAGAGCACCAAAGGTGAAAAGTGGTAACGTGATCACCAGGATCCTCACCAGTTCTTCCCTCGAATTTTGGAATATCTGAAGGAAGCTTAGTGGGGACAGAGGGCCATGATGGATCATGATGCACGGGGTCATTCATTAACTTAGACAAGTCTAGTAGATTGAGTGTGGCCATAAAAGGGAGATGGAGTTGCGGCATCTCGCCCCAATCTCCCTGGAAAGATTGTGGTTGGGGAATCATAGCCCATCCAGGGCATTGGTAAGTACCATGGCCCTGTCTGGGATTATAATACCCTCCTCTAGATTGATTCATAAGGGGTTGGTTGGGCACCATTCTAGTAGGAATTTTCTAATGAGATTTATAAACATTGCCCCCAGCTAGAGTAGCTCCAGACTGGGGGTTCCCCAACGAGTGAAACCAACCTCCTCCGGGTGTGAATCTGGAGGATAAAGGTGGATTTGTCATGCAAAATGTATTGGTTGGAATCAGTATAGAGGAGGTGGGTGTAAAGGATGGAACGTGAGAAGTAGCTTGTCCACCAAGTTGGTTACTCCATCCAGGAGCATTAGAACCAGGATTAGACCCAGGGTGAAAAGGAGGAAGGCCTCCAATAGTAGGAATTGTTTGGTGGATATCAGCAACACCAAACAAGAAAGGAATATGTGAAGGATCCATGCCCCCAATTCTAATACTAGTATGTGGACTATTCGTAGGGATGGAGGATGACAATTGTGATGTGAAATTCGACATACCATAAGAAAAAGGACTAGAGGCCATACGGATGGACTGAATATTGTAGCCTGGCAAGTGACCAAGGGACCCAAAATATGTCATGCCTATAGGTTGAGTATGCACTATAGGATGGACATGTGTGATGATAGGAACCTCTGGCACTACGACCATGGTGTTTGAAGGTGTCAAAGGAGTATCGTTAGCCATAGTGGGTATGGGAGTCGAAGGACTCCCAGTATCTATCTGACTCGACTCATTACTCATCCTTGTATGATCACAAGTCTGGTAAGTGGAGGTGTGTGTACCACGTTTGATAAATTTACACCTTTTAGAAGGAAAAGACTCAAAATGTGGTGGTAATTGTAACAAGTGGTGAGACCTACGGGGAAGTTGTTCTGGATCCATGATGACTCAAGACTTGTGATATAAAAAACAAATCCTAAGGCCAACTAGTAATCAAAGAGCACACCAAAAATAATCAAAGGACCAATATGCACACAAACAAGATAAAGTGGTTGAAAGGGACCTCCCTCTCTAAAGTAGGTATGCCGCTACCAAGAGGGTCCTAGGACTCCTCTACTAAAGATCAGAGGTAACCTAATTAGTTATAAGGGCCCTCATGGTCTTAACAACCAGTCGATTAGATTCCCCTAGAGAGGTAATCCTCCATAAAAGTTGTGTTCTTTCCGACCCTTATCTAACCCAGGGTACCTACAGAATAACCCCTACAAGTAACTATGTGGTACCTAAGTCAAGAAACTAAGAAACCACAATATAATTGATGCACATGCGAACAGTCGTAATTCAGGTCCACCGTATGGGCAGGGTAGAAAATCTCAAAACATTGAAAGCATTGCCTCTCACAGAGGTAAGGGTACTAGCATGATCCTCATATATGAATAGATCCCCAGAAATATATATGGCGCTAAGAAGGTATCGAGGGGATATCCCTTCAACCAACCTCACATGAACTCGTTCTTAACTCCGGTGTAAGTGGAGCCTCATGATATTACTAATTGTACAATGGATTTCTCCACTCCCTTAGTCAGACACATATGTTGATTTAATAGCCTTGGAGAAGTTTACTCACAAAATCCTATTCCAAGGCTCTAAATCCTAGGCTAGTTTGTGCACCCTAGAAAAATAAAATTGTTACTAATCAATTTTAAATTATAGCGTTATTTTTAGTGGCCTTGCTTACTCAAAAAGGTGCGGTTGTGAAACTAGTGATGTTATGACTCAGCAAGTAAAATAAATGATTATGAATATAATGCAAAGTCCTGACTTCAATTTTCAATAAATGATATTCTTTTCAAAATGAAATTATCAATTCATTTTTGCAATTCTAAACAAAATACAATATTTCTTTAAATGTACTAAGATCAATGATAAGGACCTCGAAAATCAAATTCCATCAATGAAAAATGCCTAATATTTTTGTATTTTAATTATAAAAGAATGAAAATGCAAGGACTGAATAGCAGCTTGATATAAAGACTCTATTGTATGTAAAAATAGACAAATCAAGTAGGATATCAAGAAGAAAACACCCAGCCCAAGATGCAAGGACAATCAAATGAAAAGGATGATGAGAAAGGAACTGCCCAAAAATTCAACCAAAGCAAGGTTTCATGTCATTTTGTAGACACTTAACAGTCATAATAGAGACCCAAGAAGACTCAGCAATCATCAAAAACTACCCAGAAACCAAGCAACAAAGGGTGATGTATGCGACTATTCAAGGGAAAAGCGTGTATATATGCCTCTTGCAAGAGGACAGTGCGCGTATGTACGTGACTGTCAAGCAAAAACCCACGTATATGTGTTAAAACACATCTAGGCTAAGGAGAAAGCTAAGAAACTTAGACCCAAAATCAACAGAGGCTGTCAAGCAATAAGACGACAAGAATTTCAATATAAACAAGAGCAATCAAAGGAGAAAAACACTCCAAACCCCGAAAAATAATATTATTTCCCCAGTATGGTCGCCAATTCTGTTAGGAGGAAAATATCTCTATGGCTAGGGGTGATGAGGGGATCAAATTTTGCTCAATTTTCAAAGTGCTCAAAATGTGACGAAAACAGTGCCATTGTGTCTGTCTCGTCTTCCTGATTCCGGCGGTATATTTACTTCCGCAAACAGAGTCCGTATGAAGGAGATATCGCGATCTGTCCGCCAAGCCAAACAGGCAAAATTTTGGGATGCTGACTGTACCTGTCCGTACAATCCGTACAGTGACGTGGCAAGGCCGTACAGACCATACGGTGATGACATGGCAGTGGTTGGTTGGTTGATTTTTGGCGAATCGGTGGATGACACGTGTCCTATAGTTGGCGAATAGTGTGAGGACACGTGGCCCAATCCATGGGCCCCACGTGTCCCTTGTTTATTGGCTAATTGGTTCTTTTACAAAATGTATTGGGGGCCGCGGGGTTCAACCCCCGGACCTCCCCACAAGCCAACGACTTCGCACGACCGCCCGACCATTGGGCCACACAATAGTCCTTGTTAACTATATGTATTTGCATATATTTAAAGTTGTGTAATTCTATTATGGGCGGGGGGTCGGGTCGGGGCATAGCCCCGACCCGTGGTCATTTATAACAACATATAACCATGGTGTAATCCTGAGTATTTGCGCGGGGTTTTAACATTATAGCCACGGGATATAACATTGTGTTATGTGAACGGTTGGATATATGCGTGCGGTTTGTTAACCCGCGGTTTGTTGTAATATATTATATGACCGTGTTGTAATCCGACTAATGGCGCGGGTTTTGGACCATAGTTTATGTATAACCATTGCATATGTGCGCACGGTTAGCCCACGGTCTATGTGTTGCGCATATGACCATTGTATAAACCGTGTTTTAAATGCACGAGAGTTACACAATTGGCTCCACGGTTTTAAAACGGGCTTAACCACTTTTATCAAACACGTGAGGTCACATGCCATACGCCCAGGTGCCTAGGTGGTTAGGGGCTAGAGGCACCCTAACCGTCCTACGGTTCACACCGTTGGCGTGGTTGCGCCCGGTGCTGAGTTTTTATGCTTAAATGAGTGTGTGAGCCAGGTTTGCTAAGCAAGAGTGCGATTTATAGAACCAGAGACAGCAAAGTTGAAGAGGGAGACTTCAAGGAGGCTAACTTATTCATTTTGCGACTGATTGAGGTGCCGAAAGAGCCCAGACAAGGGTTTTGGGACGCTGGGAAGCCATTGGAGCAGTCGGTTTGTCATTTTGAGCATTGTAAGGCATGTTTTTGAGCACTTTGAGCAATTTAATAATAATGATCCATTAGAAGCTGGACCAGGAGATGTAGCCCGGAGAGGGGTGAACTCCTTTATCAAGTTGTTGTGTTTATGTGCTGATGTTCATTGTTTATGTTGCTGTCTATGTGTATTTCGCATATGTAATTCTTAATTTATGTGTTGCAAATTGATCCTGTTGCCTTAAAACACATAACATTTCACTTGCAATAATTATTCAAGTTTTTCAAGTCTTCTTCATTTTTAGATCAAGTTGGTATCAGAGCACTGGTTTTGAAGACTTGATTGTTTGCAAGTTTTGTTTCTGATGCTCACAAGTTTGAAACTCA
>ML777082.1:623972-638886 GCA_009831015.1 Picea engelmannii
ATCTATACACAGTCTAAGGGTGCCATCCTTCTTTTTCACAAACAGGATTGGTGCTCCCCATGGGGACACGTTGGGTCTAATATAACCCTTATCCATCATTTATTTCAATTGTAATTTGAGTTCCACTAACTCAGGTGTGCTCATCCGGTAGGGTGTCCTAGACACTGGCACCGCTTCTGGTGCGAGCTCTATCGAGAAGTCAATGTCTCTTATCGGAGGTAGACCCAGTACCTCTTCTGGAAACACATCTTTGTATTCTCTCAGGATAGGGTGATCATCAGGGATTGGTTTAGCACCTTTGATTGTTTTCAACACCTATATTTCATCTAGGGGACATCCCTTTCGGCAATACTTTCTCATTTGCAGGGCTGATATTTGTCTCACCGAGACCAGTTTTTGGATCCCTTGGAGGGTTATCCTTTTTCCTTCTTTGCTCACACATTATAAGGTTTTATGGTAACAGTCCAATTTGGCTTTATGGGTGGCCATCCAGTACATACCAATCAACAGATCGTATGATCCCAGGGGTAATACGTTAAGGGTTGTTTGGGTGGGGAAATCACCCAACATTAATTGGCAGGCTGGTATGACCTCTACTACCCTTCTTTTGGTGCCAGTGGCTAACTGTACCTTCCATGGCTTGGTTTGCTTCTTTGGCTGTAGTTTACACTTATCAATAGTTCTAGGGGCTATATAACTCAAATTTGAACCAGGGTCAATCAAAACAGACACTAGATGGTTGAAAATCATACCTTCTATTTCCCCCACTGAAGCTTGGTGGTCAGCTTGGTTATTATCCAAGGCTGCATAAATCTACGGCACACTCCTTGCCACATCATTAACTGTGGTAGCTTCCTGAAGGTTATAAACTTTTCGACTGTTATGTTGTTGGTGTGGACAGTCTCTCAGGAGATGCTCTTCTCCGCAACCCCAGCATTTCAAAGGTTCTCTCTTTGGGTTATTAGTCTTTACTGGTGTAAATCCAGAAGTTTTATTTCCATCTGACGATGGAAAGTTCTGTTGGAGTACACTCTGGGCTGGATAGTTCATTCTGGGGTTCTTCATGTAGTTTTTAATTCTTGAGGATTTGATTCCCTTTTTCTGAAATCTCGAACCACTCTTTTGTTTCCAGTCTCCATGAGACTCTGCCCGGTGTCCATATTGTTCATGACAATATGTTGCCTTTCGGATAGTGTCTTCTAAGGTCTTTGGCTCATCGAATTTGATTCAGTTCTGGTATTCCTTGGGTAGCCCACTGATGAATCATTGCGCCTTTGCCTTCTCTGCTTTGATGTAGGGTACATATCTCAATAAGTCGAGGAATTTGTTGAAATATTCCTCTATAGTGAGTTGCCCCAGTTTGAGTTCATAAAACTCTTTAGCCTTCTCGTCAAAGTATTTTTCCGACAAATACTTCTTCCGGAAGTACTTCTCAAACCATTTCCAAGACAGGTCCTCCTCGTGGACCCCTTTCATATTCTTAAGATCTTCCCACCAGATGGAAGCCTTTCCGTTTAGATTGAAAGTGGCCACTCGGTCCTTCAAATTCTCTAAAAAATCATGCACTCTGAAATATTTCTTCAGTCCAAGTAGCCAGGCCTCAGCTTCCTCTCCCTTCTTTGTCTCACCATCGAAGGAGGGAGGTTTGGCCTTTCTGAATTCCTCAAATTTATGACCCTTGGAAGTCTTTTTCTTCTTTTGTTTTCTTCGAGAATAGGAACTGGTCCTGCTGCTGGAAGAGCCTTCTAAATCGCCAGCTTCCTTCTCTGTGGAATCGTCTGGCACTGGTCCTTTACCTCTGGGGTGGACCTTTCTTGAGGTGCTCCTCTAAGTATGGACACTTATACGACCATGTTTCTGCATCTCGGGTTCATGTTGCATTTATCGTTGTAGGTCGGATAAGCTCTGCAGTAAAACTGCATTAATTTCGGTTTGCTTTTCCTGTTCTTTCATCATCCTTTCATTGTCGGCCTTGCAGCTTTGCAATTCAACCATGAGACTCCTCACAGTCTCAGCTAGATCTGGAGGGGTTCATATTGCTCTTCTTTCGTCAGACTCTTCGTCTCTATTGTGGGAGCCTTCTCCCACCTCTTGGTGAGTTACCATACTCTGCGTCTGTAAATTCCCATGGTTGATCGTCCGCTTAGGTGAAAATACAAATGTTGGTTGTTAGTCAAGAGTTAGATATATTTTTATAATCTGCGCATAATTTATAACTCTTTCACATGCATACACATTTGGGTTCTCGTTTCCAAGTTTTCAATCCTGGACAAGAGAGTTACGTTAGGGGGTTACTCTTCATAGGAGTACTTCAAACGGAGCTTATGCACGAGTCGTGCATGAGCCCAATCAGGCTGAGTGTTGTAACCATGCTTTGATACCACTTTTTCACATACCCACTACCTAAATCGGATTTCCCTAAACATCCATGGAGAACCAGCGTAAGCTGGCTCTTTCTCTCTCCCCACTCCCATGTGGTCGCAGGTCACAATCACAGTCTGAATAAACGCAGTACTGGTTTCATATTTTGTGCCTCAGCGCTACAGTGATATCGATTCGTTTGACTTGGTAACCATCGAACCCTGAAAAGGCTCGCAATCGGCCAATGGGGATGAATCCCTATAGGGTTAGCAAATGGAAAATCGGAACAAATTCCAACAGGGCTAGAGAACAGCCAATGAGAACGGGCCCCGTCGCCTGGTTAAGTGGAGTACATGTGGCGGAGGGGGAAGTGCGACACAGTAGCCGACAGGATAGGAGGGGGCCCCACTTCGCACACCACACTATTCAGGACCCCCCCCCCCTTAAAGGCAGAATGGAAAGGGGGCTCCGGAATCCACCTGAGCATCGTTGATCATGATGAGTTAATATCGACCGTTCGAGAGTTGTGCGTCCAATTCTGGACCCCCCCCCCTCACCACTAAAGGTAGAACGGCAAGGGGGATCTGGAATGAAGCCACGACTGTAGATCTGGGCAGTGGATTCTAGCCATCCAAATCTGTTTGTTACTTATCTAATTATGCATTCATGCCCCAGCTTAAATCCGACGTCTCTTCCTCACATCGGACGGTCATTACAGACCATGAGATTCCCCGAAGGAATCTCGTTTGTTCATCGGGACTTAACCACCTTCTATCGTCTCATCATTATGGGTAGGGATTTTTCAAGGCAAGAGTATGATTTTTTGTCAACGGAACTCCCGAATCCCCGATCCCCGATTTCCTGAAATAGGTAATCTCTCAACATGTCAACTCCTTAGATCGGAAGGTCCAAAACTGCTTCGGGGTTTCCACCCCGGAAAGTCCCGATCCATTGTCACCAGGACTCCCAATCTCGCTATTCCTGATTTCCCAAAATGGGAGATCTCATGATGCGTGGCCTCCATCAATCGGACGGCTTAGATCTATCCTGGGGTTTTCACCTTGGAAAATCCCAAACTCTTGTCAACAGGAATCCCGATTCCACGATTTCTGATTTCCTGAAATGGGATATCTTACGACACATGGCCTCCGTAAATTGGATGGCCCAGATCCATCCCAGGGTTTTCACCTTGGAAAATCTTGAACTCTTGTCAACAGGACTCCCGATTTCCCGACTCCCGGTTTCCCGGAATGGGTGATCTCTTGACACGTGGCCTCCATTAAGTGTATGAATTAGATCTATTCTGGGGTTTTTCGCCCCTATACACTGGAGTCTTAACCCTTGGGTAACTCCTGACAGATCCAACGGCTGTCAGGTTTCTCAGCCGAGATCTGACAGCTCATATTGGTTCCTACCCGTGCATTCTTCCACGGCTCCCTGGACGTGGAAAACATCCACGGTCCAGATACTCTCATGGACCTTGGAGATCTATGATCCAAAATTCCTCACTACCCACAAGGACACAAAAAACAAAGGGGTAAGGAATTTTAACACCTTACCTTCTACTACCATTCTAACGGTCGGGTGTGTCTCCAGATTTCCCGACGGAATCTCATCCATCGATCCACACCTATTAGGGATAAGGTACTTAACCTTCCAGCTTCTTCCTCCGATATGATGGCCGTGAGTGACCACAGATCTCCCAACAGGACCTCGTCAATCGATTCGATACTTCTTCCTTATACGGTCATCTCGGGTTTTCAAGAGGATCGTTCCTCCTCATGCAGGGTTACTAAGGTCTTACGCATTCACGTTCTCTTTCCCAATTCTTGATGGGATTTTCAAGGAGGGTATCTCTATGGGGAGGTTTACCTAGGGTGCTATCTGAGGCATATACGGGTACCTTTCTCCCACGAATCAGACATGTAGTGTAAATTTGGTCGGTAAGAATATAATAGCAATTCATGAGGACATAATCCATACATAGTCTTTCCATACAAATATACAACTACTAGTACTGATCAAAACACCATACAGACATTCTTATAATGAAATCATTCACAGTTTCACAGCTTATGAGCATGATTATTAGAATAAACATATATATATATATATATATATATATATATATATATATATATATATATATTTCAAGATGCCAGAGGAAAATCACTTATCAGAAATAACACCAGGGGTCAAGCAACTGCTGAAAGGGGTGCTCGTTTCCACCGAACCATAGGCTTAGCGAATCCCAGCGGATTTACCACTAGCCACCCCCGAGTTGAGACCACGATGTTGTGAGACTGCATTTCCATATACCAGCTGTTATCACCCCATAAATTATGGGAATCAACTGGTGACTGGGATATTATCTGTCTCTAGTTTTTTCGTTGACAAATGATTTTTCAGTCTGTAAATAATTTGAGAAAAGAGAAAAAAGAAAAGAGAAAAAGAAAAGAAAGAAAATAAAAGAAAAAGAAAAAGAGGGCATAAAAGAATTAAAAAAAAGGCCCCATGCAATAATAGTAACTTGGCCATACCTTTCAAGCATGTCCAAGTTCTTTTTAAATTTGATGTTGATAGGATAGTGAATAATTTGGCTAAACAGTTTAATCTTAGCCAAAATGTCTAGGTTAGATTAGTGAATAAATCTGGCCACACTGTCTAATCCTTGTCAGATAGCCCCAGGGTAGAGTAATTTCTTAACCGAATAGTTCAATCTGGGTTAACAGTCATAGGAAGATAGGTTAGCAGGTAGGTTAGTTGCTTCATTGTTTCACTCCCATAAAACCAGCTCAATGTAAAATGTCACACCATGTCTCAAATGCCTAAAGGATAGTTTGGTCGAAGTCCCTTGGTGGTGTCTATGTGAAAATTTTGGGGAAAAACCCATAAGATGCACCTATCCTAAGTTTTCCCAACACATGTTTCTCCTCTCCTGATTTATGATCCATGGAATTTTCGACGGTCCAGATCGTGGCGCCCAAATCTACAGTGCACAGAGCATTCCAGACCCCCCCGATCGTTCTGCTTTTAACCGGGGGGGTCCAAAAACGGTAATAAGATTTGCGCACATCTGGATGGCCCAGAGACAAGTGCTAAAATCAAAGGCCCAGATTTGATTCCAGACCCCCCCGTCCATTCTGCCTTTAATGGAGCGGGGGGTTCGGAATGAGTGATAAACGGCGCACTAAGATCTGCGGCCAGGAAACGGTCGCGTAGATCAACAGCTCTAATTGGATTTCGGACCCCCCCGGATGAACTGCTTTTAACCGAGGGGGGGGGTCCAGAATTGTTATTTTTCTCTGGTGGGCCCCTGGTCATACTTGGTGTCATCCTATTGGCTCCGAAAGTCACGTCACCATATGTTATCTGACAGCCCCCGTCACTCATGGACGTCATTTTCCATTGATTCCACTTGTCCCACTTGTTCCCAACTTATGTCCCATCCCATAACTGTTGTCAATCCATGTTCTCAAACCCCTACCCCTTTCACTCATGACCAGCCCCTTATCAAAACTTTTACGCCCAATCCCTAGCCTCCACGTCACCCGCCTGTATACTTCAGCCACCGTCATCTGCCATCTCACCCCCAAGTGGCCTGTTTTTCATTTATTATGGGATAACACACCCGTTATCCTGCTGACCTATCTCCCGCTCTCAATCGACCCCAGTTTTAAATAAAACTATCGTTATTCCCTCTACATTCATCTTTCTCCCATCGCACTAGAAAATTTACCTCATACTCCTCCATTGCATTTTCGTCGCTTTCATCCACAGTCAGTCGACCCCACTAACTTCTTGTTTATTGCAGGTACTATAGCAGAGATGGCGCCAAAGCCAAGACAAGTAGAAGGAGAGGAGAATCCTTTTCTCCCGCCTCCTGTGACCTGGAAAAAATCCCATTGGTCGACAAAGACAGATTAATCGTTGATACCAAGTGTGATTTCGATTTTTCAGACCTCCAGTCATGGCTCCGGGAGGTTTTCCTGGACCAGAGCAATGAAATTAGACTCTGGGAGTCCAATTTGCCCCTTTAACTTTTTCCCCAGATACACCATTTCCCCAAATTCGCACTTAAATGCCAAGCTCACTACATCCCCAAACAGAGAGTCGTCATATCCTCATCCGGAGACACCCTGTTTCTCATCACTCCTGAAGACATAGACCAGATGATGCAAATTCCCCATGTTGAATCTACGTCTCCTTTCAACTTAGAAATCCTCACTGAGTTATACCAGAAGATGAATTTTCCCCAGAGAGCTCAAATTTTCGAGCTTTTCCTTCCCATCTCTGCTCAATTCCCTTCCACAAATCCCCCTTACCCCTCATCCATGTTCTCCACCAAGGGAAACCAGTTCATTTCCTCCCTTTTTGCTCTGTTAGGTTACTATTCCGACCAGTGGGTAGACGAGCCCATTCTGGGTTTTCTATCCATTTTCTCCAATGATGAAAAACCCACAACACAGTTTGATTATAGTACCTTCTTGGCTGACAATATTCATGAACAGTTCGTGAATTTTGGCACAGAAGGCATGTTCAAATACTCATCTATATCGGCATACATGTTTGTTTACTTTCAAGCAGATAAATTCAGTTTCTCCATGCAGAAGATGGACGCAGATGGAAGGCCTCAGCCAGTCACAGCATGGACCTCTTTGTTGAAGCACAACTCCACAGAGTATAGCTTCAAGGCTTTCATCGATCTATTTTACCACCCGGTGGTAAGCATGTTGAGCGGCAGGCCCGAGCCTAGAATAAACGACGAAGTCCAGAGAATTATGCATCTCTCGGACAGCTCAAAGACCGGAGATTGGTACCTATATCAAAACCACACCGAGATCAGAGTATTCAGGTGCGAGTTGGCACCTTACAAGCTGCCCAAATATGTGTCGGTAAGAATATTTACTTTAGAATACATAAGGCAGATCATGAATTCAGATGACATTCATTTCATATCTTTGAAGAAAAAACAGTAGCTTCGAATCAAGGGGCAGATTCGCTCCTTCATCTGCAACAGTCGAGGTGTCGGGGAAGAAGCTGACAGAATGTTGAAAGAAATGAAATTCTTTATGAGTTTCCCATGGCACTATGATCCATGCGGGATCATTTCAAAAATGCGGGTGAAAAATAAAAACATCTCGTATGTTCATGAGTCCAAGCCCTAGATTGAAAAATCTCCCAATCAGACAGTGTGGATGCCTGACACCTTGGTCTAAGTGGAACAGCAGGTTCCCCCGACCACCGTACTTCCAACTTCCACACCACAGGTCCCTAAGGAAAAAAGGCCTAGACAAGAATCATCTCCGCCCGTAACGGAGGTGTCGTCTGAAGAGTTCCAATTGCACACTAAGAGGCCCAAGACAACCACAGTTCTCGTTCCAACCGGAGAAATAGAAGTCCCGCCTACCATAGTGGTCAAACCTATCATTCCACCCTTCGGGATGATCGTTCATAAGGAAATCACCCCAGTAGTACCGAAGAAATCCTCAGGCTCCCCCCTAGACACTCAACCGAGCAAGATTGGGCCCAAATTGAGCATCTTTGAGAAGTACGAGATGATTAAGAAAAAGAATCAGACTCTTACCAGCAGTACCTATGCTCAGTTTCGAAAGCAAACGTCAACTGCGCATCACCGTCTGTTGTCTTCTTTTGACACAGAAAAGGGAAGGATGCACATGGCATTCCTCCAGGCGCAGGTACCAGAACCAAAGGTAATCACAGACTACAAGAGGGCCACCTTCGAGTTCCAGACGAAGGATGTGCACCCAGCAGATCAGATGGATCTACATAAACAGACAGGGGAGATGGTTTTCCATACATTGACACATGCTTCAGCTTCCGCAGCAAAATTCCAGGTATCATTGAACAATGCTTAGACACAACTAAAGATGGAGAAGATATCATCCTTCGAAAAAGACAACAGAATCAAAACTTTGGAGGCGTTGGTCCTCAAGATTGGTTATGACCCCTCCAATGTCAAAGCTGCAGAGGAGATGATAAAGAAGAAAAATCCAGACATCGCCCCTTTAAGAAAACAACTAAAACTCCCGCCCACAGAGGACTCGCAGGCGAAGGAGATAGCAAAGAAAGAACGCGAGAAAGATGAAATGCTCAAGCTGCTCATGGAGAAGAACACCCAGCTCAAAGAAATGGAAGCGGAGATGGAGAAACTGTTAAAGGAGAAAGAGCATCTGAAGTCGATGGAAGCCATTCCATTGACTGCCATCCCAATCTCAGGGACAAGCACAGCACCAGTGACAGTAGTCCCCTCCATAACTCCAGCGACATCTGAGGAGAAGACAGCTGACCTTGACAAATCCATGGAGAAGATGAACTTGCAAGAGAAAGAGATCAGCAGGCTTAAAAAGGAAGTTGAGAGCCTCCAGGAACTCAAGAATTCTTTCCAGACCAGCCTGTCCAAAGAAAAGAAGACAACAGAGAAGCTCAAGCAGGAGCTACAGCAGCTCCAAAAGCAAACAGTGGCAGGGAAAACTTTGGCTGAGTTCAAAGAGAATGTATGGATAGACATCACAAAGTCCATAAATGAGATATGGCCCATGATCCAAATTATGTTTGAACAGAATGAGTTGGTCCAGAGGAGAAAACAGGCCATTGAAAAGATCAGAGTAGAATTAGGAGATAGACCAACTCAAGCAAATGAGATCATAAAATTCCTAAAATCTAAGACCAGAGAAGAGCTAGAAGAGTTGAAGATCGAGGACAAAACAGAGACCATCCTTGAGGTCAAAAGAGTTTTGACCAAGAGGGGATTAATGCTTCAACTTGAAGAAAAGGTTCAGACCATGGACCTAGGAGTACAGAAATTCTTCAACAAGATCGAGACTCTCCAGAAGAAAGGTCTCCCCAGTCTGAAAGTTATTAATGATAAACTAATGACACTCCTGGATTACAAAAAGAGACTGTCTGAAGTGTCTAAGGACAGTTCAAAGTTTGTTGGCATACAAGGGAGCATCACTGGAAAATCATTCCTGGACAGACGCTCTTCAGTTGGACATCAGCATCCAACATGAGATTCGATACATATTCCTCACTAAGCCCACTTTTGCCAAATATACGGAAATGGATGAAGTGTATCGGAGACTGCTCAAAGTCATTGTGCCTAGTCATCTCAGATGGGAGTAACTTTGCGATCTTCTTGATTAGAAGATGATCTGTCCAGGTCTAGTCACGTGTCCAGTTAGATGAGGTCGTGCAAAGGCTTCATCAACGGTCTACCTAGAATTTCAGCGTGCAATTACACCAAGTCATCAATCAGTTTGATTAGTTAAATTAGTTAGGCTAAAAATAGAATTGACACGTCCTGATCAGTTATGACATGAACGATTGTAATTTGAATTATAAATACTTCACCTTTCGAAGTATTGAGTGTTGTTGATCTTTACACCCTGACGCTATCAGACTATAACATTTTTTAAGAGATCTTCCATTAATGAAAGGAGGCACTTTACATGATTCTTGCGTGTATTCACTGGTGATGTTTATTCTCTAAGTTGAATATTTTTCTTGCTTTGTGATCATATTGTTTTCTGAAACTAATCTTTAAGAGTAACGTATGTTGCAGGATTTATCTTGGATACCCTATTTCCGACTTTAAAGATTTTAATGTTTATCTTCTGATGTTTTCAATTAAGAAATTTTTAACTGCTTCTTGGTTGAATTTATCTTTCTCATCTTTTCTTTTGTCCATCATTTAAGCTATTAAAGATCCAGTGAGTATATTATCTCACCCTGTGGAAGTATTCCTTTACGTTTCTGGTTTGTATCTCATGTTTATTATAACACAGACCCCATAGCCCAATGGAGGTGTAGATTGTATCAACCAATCAAAAACACTTTGACAACAAAACCTACAGATTTCTTTACCTAGGCTAATATCTAAATTGAAGCATAGCTAAATCATATAGAGAGATCCCTCTCTGAAGCTAGAAGGGCTAGATCCCAGCTTTAAAAGTGGTTGGATAAAGTTACCTTGTAAATTTCTTCTGTCTCAACCTCTAGGAAATTTACCAAGTGCTAACATAATGGCAACTCCACTGGGGAAGAACTAAAAATTGATAATTTCACGTTTTCTTTCCCCTAAAAAGAACGTTCAAATTTGAAAAGCAAATAATGTTTAGAGGTTGACCAAACTTTGTACATATTATTTTCAGATTCGCAAAATTAAAAAGTATATATATAAAAAACCAAAAAGAATTCTGGCTCCCAAGAAAGTTCATACTCGATCTCATCCAAACCCAGAACCCGCGATAGCGATAGATAACCCCGAACATTTTCTCAGGCGAAAGACCTTAGCTCCCATTTCAATGAGTCATATTCCCCTTCATAAGTCTCCTTCTTTTTCCGAGAGGCCGGCTACCTCCCAAAACCTTGATCTCGACACCTTTCCACAACGAAGTCTGGTTAGAACACGGTATGATAGCTTTGTGACTGAAATCATTTTTGACCCAACTGTTCTGCAACCCCGAACTCCCGAAGTTCTGTCTCCCACGACTAAACCACAGATCACTCTCTCAGTACTATCCAATCCCTCTTCGTCCTTGCCTTCAGCCGCTACCTCATCGACCATCCAGGTTGTCTCCCCACCTCCTCCACCCATCATGGCAGCTCGATATGCTCCTCTGGTGTTGGCGGCGCCGCTACATGCAATGCCCCAAGACTATCAAACTAGACTTCCACAGTTCGATGCAACAGGAACTTTAAACGCCCAACAACATGTTGACAAAATGAATGACTATTTTGACCTGCAAGAAGTTGATGAGGCTGATGTTCAAATGCGACTGTTTGCCCAGAGTTTGACAGGTGACGTCAAGAAATGGTACAAAGATTTGCCTGCCACCTCAATCCCTAACCTTGTCTCGTTTCAAAGGAGTTTTCTTGACAGATGGGAGGTAAAGAAAAACCCTCTCCAAATACTATCAGAATACGACAATATAAAAAGAAATCAAGGTGAGACGGTACAAGATTACTGCACCCGTTTCAACAACCTGTACAATGCAATCCCAACTGAAATCAAACCTCCACAGGGTTTGGCATTGATTAAATTCCCGGATGGATTTGATGCTGACATGTCATACCAACTAAGAGAAAGAAATGCTGCCACCCACGAGGACATGCAGAAAAGTGCTATAAGTGTGGAGGCCAATCTATTGGAAAAAAGGGCATGACAGAGGTCAAAGAGGAGAGTCACAATTAAAGAAGAACCTTCCACATCGAACATAGATTCCAGATTGGATTCTTTGGCCCGAACAATAGAACTAATGCTGGAAAGAATGACTGTGTCAGACAGAAATCCTCCAAGGGATAACACACCTGCTCCTCAGGTTCGGAACCCAAATTTTAGGAGAAACCCTCCTCAAATCAGACAGAGAGATCCTAGGGATCAAAGAGAGCAGAGGGGCCCAGATCAATAGATTAGACCTCCCCTACAAGAAAACTGTGTTGATGCAGGGGGGGAAGTGATTGAGGAATTGGAGGACACTCACATCAACCTCATGGGCATTCATGACAACGAAGCTATCTTACTTACCCAAGAAGAGTAGGAACTTTTTCTTCTAAATCAAACGAAAGTATGTGAAGAAGCTGAAGATGCAGAACAACAGGCCTTTGAAAATGTTATTTTGGAGGTACACCGTCAATACAATCTGTGGAGTAAGAAGACAGAAGGGAATTCCCCAAAAAAGATGACTGAAACACAGAAGGTAGAAGAGACCAAGAAGACCCATGAGCCATCTACTGAGAAGACTCCTGAGAAAACTTCTACTGAGAAGACTCATGAGAAGAGTAAATCCGATGCTCCCGTGAAGAAAAACCTCACCATTCTGAAAAGGCCATCACAGCCAGAGGTTTCACCTATTAATCCACTGAGTACTTCTGAGCAAAAGAATTCGGTGGACAAATCAGAAATGATGAGCCAAAGCAGAGCTCCTACACCCTTTAGACTGGAGGGGGAGTTGACCAAAATAAAAATTCCCATCCCACTTACAGAGTTGATGAACAGAGGAGGTTATCGTTCACAGGTGATTAAAGCGTTGGCCATTGAACCTGACATAGGCACGAAGGCCTTAACCATTGGATCAGCAAGCCATTTGGACATTGTGAACCTTACTGATGATAGACCCGAGCTTCTTTTCGGACCTGAAGTAGATGGTCGATATGATACTGGTGAGTTCGCTCCTTTTTACATCAGTCTGAACATACACGACTTGATATTGCATAACGCTATGTTGTATTCAGGTGCCTCCCACAATCTGATGCCTAAAGCAGTAATGGAAAAGCTGGGACTGGAGGTAACTAGACCATACAAGGATTTACACTCATTCGACTCCAACAAAGTTAAATGTATTGGTTTGATCAAGGATTTATGCATCGCCTTGGTTCAGATTCCTGCGAAGAGCATGGTAATGGATGTGGTGGTTGCAAACATCCCGCCGAAGTATGGAATCTTGCTATCCCGGTCTTGGGGGGCTAAGTTGAAAGGAACCCTGCAGCTGGGTATGTCTTATGCCACTATCCCAGTGTTTGGGCAACAGAGGAGGCTATACAGAGAAACATTGATGAAGTATATGGTCAGTAGCCAAGAAAAAATGCACAATTATCCCCTTTACTTTGCGCATTCCGATTTAGATTCGTTCATCTTGTACAATGATGGTGATATGGAAGAGCAAGATACTCAGTTGATGGAAGACACATCTAGTCAAGATGAAAGCCAAGAAAGCATTGAGGTAGCTAAGATGAAGAACGTGATAACTGAAGATTTACCCGTTGATTTCTGGAGTATGGATTTTGATGGAGCTGTGAGTAAAGAAGGAGCAGGAGCTGGTGTCTGGCTGCATAATCACAGAAACAGGTATTCAGAAAACCATTCCTACAAATTAAATTTCCAGTGCACTAACAATGTTGCCGAGTATGAAGCTTTGATGCTCGGTCTGAAGCTTTTGAAAAAGGTTGGTGCTAAACAGATTATGGTAAGAAGTGATTCTGAATTGATAATCAAGAAAATTAAAGGTGAGTATGTTGCAAAACACCCACGTCTTAAATCTTATAGGAATGTTGTCCTTGATGCTTTGAGGTGTTTTACTGAAGTTGACCTGCAGGTAATGCCGAGGGGACAGAATATTCTGGCAGACGGATTGGCTACGTTAGCAGCCACCTGTAAGATTCATTTCCGCCCGACTTGCCCATATACTGTTGAGGTGAAATGCAGACCTACAGTTCCCGACAATATCAGGTACTGGCAAGTGTTTGGTAATGATGATCAGATCGAAGAATTTCTTCAATGTAAAAATGACTTTGAATGTACAAATATAGATTTAGAGAACGAAGATGAAAATGTAAATATTGTTGATTTTGAAATTGATAGTGTAAATACCATAGATTCAGGAGAGTTAGGTGATGACGATTTGGATGCTGACGTTTTACAGTTGAAAAGCAATCTTTTACCTAGAGGCCTAGTTCCTTTAGAGGACTTGTTCGATTCTAACGACGTAGCCCAAAAACCAAAAATCGAAGCCCATGGACAAGATGTAGAAGACTGTAATATAGGGACTGAAGAGAAACCTAGGATGGTCAAACTGTCTAAATCATTACCCCCAGAGCAAAAACTCAAATACATTGAGTTGTTCAAAGAATTTTCGGATGTTTTTGCCTGGAGCTATGAAGATTTGAAAGCCTATGATACCAGCATCATACAACACAGGATTCCAATAAAAGAAGACCAAAAACTGTTTAGGTAGAAACTTAGGAGGATAAATCCCAAGTTGCTCCCACTAATAGAAAAAGAAATCATGAAAATGTACGATGCCAAGATCATAGTTCCACTGCGTTTCTCCAAGTGGGTCTCTAATTTGGTCCCTACACGTAAGAAAACCGGGTAAATCAAACTTTGCATAGATTTTCGAAATCTGAATAAAGTCTCCCTGAAAGATAATTACCCCTTGCCGAAAATGGACCACATCTTGCAAAGGGTGGTCGGGTCCAGTCGAATTTCTCTGTTGAACGGTTTCTCGGGTTACAACTAGGTCTTAGTTCACCCGGACGACCAAGACAAAACCGCTTTCACCACACCTTGGGGCACTTTCATGTATGTGAAAATTCCTTTCGGTCTGATGAACGCAGGAGCTACATTCTAGAGGGCAATGGATATCGCCTTCGTGGAAGAATCGGGTAAGTTTATTGTCGTCTATTTAGATGATGTGACCGTGTTTTCCCAATCTGATGACGAACACCTAAGGCACCTTAGACGAGTTTTCGAGAAATGTAGGAGGTTTGGGATTTCTTTAAATCCTAAGAAGTGCCTTTTCAGGTTAGAAGAAGGCAAACTGCTAGGACACATCATTTCCAAAGATGGAATCAGAATAGACCCGAGAAGAATCGAGGCCATACAAAATTTGGAACATCCCAGGAACCTCAAAGAACTATTGTTAAGATCCTAAACCAGATCTAAAGATATAATCACCACAAATACTGAATACACAATAGATCCAAATAGAAATATAGAAGAAACCACACAATATTATTACCAAACCCTTGA
>ML777082.1:641515-652024 GCA_009831015.1 Picea engelmannii
GATGTGGCAGATGAACAGGGTGAGATGGCGACTCCAAATGTGAGAGAAGTATTTCTCAACTCTCCATGGTATGCAGACCTTATATTCGTTTTACAAAATTTACAAGCTCCCCCTGGTTTGACTAAGACTAAAGCTAGATTTTTGAAGTTGAAAGCTTTGAAATTCTGTATTCTATAAGGCAATTTGTATTGGAAAGATCCTGCAGGCATTCTGTTAAATTGTTTACTGAAAGATGAAGCTGATAAATTTTTACAAGAATTTCATGCAGGAGAATGTGGTGGCCATTTGAACTGGAAGGTCACAGCCAACAACATACTCAGATTTGGATTCTATTGGCCCACCCTATTCGCCGATGTGCATCAGAAGGTAACAACATGTCACCAGTGTCAATTGTTTGAAGGAAAAAGGAAACTCCTTCCTTTGCCTCTGAAACCAACCTCAGTTGAAGCCCCTTTTCAGCAATGGGGGCTCGACTTCATTGGATAAATACACCCACCTTCTTCAGGCCAACATAGGTGGATTCTTACTGCCACTGATTATTTTACCAAATGGATCGAGGAAATACCAAGCAGGCAAGCCACTGACTATGTTATTATCAAATTCCTTGAAAACAATATTTTATCTCGTTTTGGTTGTCCTAGAAAGATTATAACTGACAATGCAGCTGCCTTTCGGTTGAAGAAACTCATAGACTTCTATAACCAGTATCACATTGGTTTGGGGCATTCCACAGCCTACTACCCTCAGGGGAATGGGCTGGCGGAATCTTCAAACAAAACTTTGGTAAATATCATCAAGAAAACATTGCAGGAAAACAAGAAATCATGGCACAATAAGTTGGTGTTTGCTTTATGGGCTGACAGACTGACCACCAAAAGGTCAATTGGTATGTCACCATACTAGCTAGTCTATGGTACAAAGGTAGTTTTTCCCACTTATTCGGGAGTCCCTGTCATGAAGTTACTTCAAGAGGTACAAGTTGAATCAAATGAATCACAGAGAAGGATCAACCAGATGATCCAGTTCCAGCAGTCTAGGGAGGATGTTTTCAACAAAACACAGGTCGTCCAAGAAAACATCAAGAAGATCTTTGACAAACGAACCAAGGAAGATGATTTTGAGTTGGGAGATTTGGTGTTGAGATGGGATGCCAGTAATGAGGACAAGGGAAAGCATGGGAAATTTGACAATCTGTGGACAGGACCATACATGATCCAAGCTTTCCGGGGAAACAATGCTTTCTTGCTAAACAACGTCGATGGGTCAGATCTGCCAGGATCACCTGTGAATGGCAGAATGCTGAAACATTATGTCCCACCTCAGTAGAATATTTGAGTGCCCACTCTCCATTGTACATACCAGTTTAAGTTTTGTTTTTCACTTGCATTTTCTGGGTGAGGAACATTAGTCAGATGGTTGAAGCCCGAAGACAAGGCCCTAAACTGCTGACTATTATTTTCCAATTTTTGAGAATAAAACCAATGAAGGCTACTGGGCAGAAATTCGCAGGACTACAGGAACTAGGATTCTTGGCACTTCACAGGGAAAGTACCATCCCCAGGTGGAGCCGCTATTATCACCCCATAAATTATGGGAATCAACTGGTGACTGGGATATTATCTGTCTCTATTTTTTTCATTGACAAATGATTTTTCAGTCTCTAAATAATTTGAGAAAAGAGAAAAAAGAAAAGAGAAAAAGAAAAGAAAGAAAAGAAAAGAAAAAAGAAAAAGAGGGCATAAAAGAATTAAAAAAAGGCCCCATGCAATAATAGTAACTTGGTCATACCTTTCAAGCATGGCCAAGTTCTTTTTAAATTTGATGTTGATAGGATAGTGAATAATTTGGCTAAACAGTTTAATCTTAGCCAAAATGTCTAGGTTAGATTAGTGAATAAATCTGGCCACACTATCTAATCCTGGTCAGATAGCCCCAGGGTAGAGTAATTTCTTAACCCTACAGTTCAATCTGGGTTAATTGTCATAGGAAGATAGGTTAGTAGGTAGGTTAGTTGCTTCATTGTTTCACTCCCATAAAACCATCTCGATGTAAAATGTCACACCATGTCTCAAATGCCTAAAGGATAGTTTGGTCGAAGTCCCTTGGTGGTGTCTATGTGAAAAGTTTGGGAAAAAACCCATAAGATGCACCTATCCTAAGTTTTCCCAACACATGTTTCTCCTCTCCTGATTTATGCTCCATGCACTTTTCGACGGTCTAGATCGTGGCACCCAGATCTACAACGCACAGATCATTCCAGACCCCCCTCATCGTTCTGCTTTTAACCGGGGAGGGGGGTCCAGAATCGGTAATAAGATTTGCGCACATCTGGACGGCCCAGAGACGAGCACTGAAATCAAAGGCCTAGATTTGATTCCGGACCCCCCCATCTGTTCTGCCTTTAATGGAGGGGGGGGGGTCCGAAATGAGTGATAAACGGCACGCTAAGATCTGCGGCCAGGAAACGGTCGCATAGATCAACGGCTCTAATTGAATTTCGGACCCCCCCCCGGATGATCTACTTTTAACCGAGGGGGGGGGGGTCCGGAATGGTTATTTTTCTCTGGCGAGCCCCTGGTCATACTTGGCGTCATCCTATTGGCTCCAAAATTCATATTACCATATGCTATCTGACAGCCCCTGTCACTCATGGACATCATTTTCCACTGATTCCACTTGTCCCACTTGTTCTCGAGTTATTTCCCATCACATAACTGTTGTCAGTCCCTGCTGTCAGACCCCTACCCCTTTCACTCATGACCAGCCCCTTATCACGACTTTTATGTCCAATCCCTAGCCTCCACGTCACCCGCCCGTATGTTTCGGCCACCGTCATCTACCATCTCACCCCCAAGTGGCCCGTTGTTCATTTATTATGGGATAACACACCCATTATCCTGCTGACCTGTCTCCCGCTCTCAACCGACCCCAGTTTTAAATAAAACTACCGTTATTCCCTCTACATTCATCTTTCTCCCATCACACCAGAAAATTTACCTCATACTCCTCCATTGCATTTCCATCGCTTTCATCCACAGTCAGTCGACCCCACTAACTTCTTGTTTATTACAGGTACTGTAGCAGAGATGGCGCCAAAGCCAAGACAAGTAGAAGGAGAGGAGAATCCTTTTCTCCCGCCTCCTGTCGACCTGGACAAAATCCCATTGGTCGACAAAGACAGATTGATCATTGATACCAAGTGTGATTTTGATTTTTCAAACCTCCAGTCATGGCTCCGAGAGGTTTTCCTGGACCAGAGCGATGAAATTGGACTCTGGGAGTCCAATTTGCCCCTTTACCCTTTTCCCCAGATACACCATTTCCCTGAATTCGCACTTAAATGCCAAGCTCACTACATCCCCAAACAGAGAGTCGTCATATCCTCATCCGGAGACACCCTGTTTCTCATCACTCCCGAAGACATAGACCAGATGATACAAATTCTCCGTGTTGAATCTGCGTCTCCTTTCAACTTAGAAATCCTCACTGAGTTATACCAAAAGATGACTTTTCCCCAGCGAGCTCAAATTTTCGAGCTTTTCCTTCCCATCTCCGTTCAATTCCCTTCCACAAATCCCCCTTACCCATCATCCATGTTCTCCACCAAGGGAAACCAGGTCATTTCCTCCCTTTGTGATCTGTTAGGTTACTATTCCGACCAGTGGGTAGACGAGTCCATTCTGGGTTTTCTATCCATTTTCTCCAATGATGAAAAACCCACAACACAGTTTGATTACAGTACCTTCTTGGTCGACAATATTCATGAACAGTTCGTGAATTTTGGCACAGAAGGCATGTTCAGATACTCATCTATATTGGCATACATATTTGTTTACTTTCAAGCAGATAAATTCAATTTCTCAATGCAAAAGATTGACGCAGATGGAAGGCCTCATCCAGTCACAGCATGGACCTCTTTACTAAAGCACAACTCCACAGAGTATAGCTTCAAGGCTTTCATCGATCTGTTTTACCACCCAGTGGTAAGCATGTTGAGCGGCAGGCCCGAACCTAGAATAAATGACGAAGTCCAGAGAATTATGCATCTCTCGGACAGCTCAAAGACCGGAGATTGGTACCTATATCAAAACCACACCGAGATCAGAGTATTCGGGTGCGAGTTGGCACCTTACAAGCTGCCCAAATATGTGTCGGTAAGAATCTTTGCTTTAGAATACATAAGGCAGATCATGAATTCAGATGACATTCATTTCATATCTTTGAAGAAAAAACAGAAGCTTCAAATCAAGGGACAGATTGGCTCCTTCATCTGCAACAGTCGAGGCGTCGGGGAAGAAGTTGACAAAATGTTGAAAGAAATGAAATTATTTACGAGTTTCCCATGGCACTATGATCCATGCGGGATCATTTCAGAAATGCGGGTGAAAAATAAAAGCATCCTATATGTTCATGAGTCCAAGCCCGAGATTGAAAAATTTTCCAATCAAACAGTGTGGATGCCTGACACCTTGGTCGAAGTGGAACAGCAGGATCCCCCGACCACCGTACTTCCAACTTCCACACCACCGGTCCCTAAGGAAAAAAGGCCCAGACAAGAATCATCTCCGCCTGTCACGGAGGTGTCGTCTGAAGAGTTCCAATTGCACACTAAGAGGCCCAAGACAACCACAGTTCCCGGTCCAACCGGAGAAATAGAAGTCCTGCCTACCACAGTGGTCGAACCTATCATTCCACCCTTCAGGACGGTCGTTCATAAGGAAATCACCCCAGTAGTACCGAAGAAATCCTCAGGCTCCCCCCTAGACACTCAGTCGAGCAAGACTTGGCCCAAATTGAGCATCTTCGAGAAGTACGAGATGATTAAGAAAAAGAATCAGACTCTTACCAGCAGTACCTATGCTCAGTTGTGAAAGAAAACGTCAACTGCGCAGCACAGGATGTTGTTTGTTTTTGACACAGAAAAGGGCAGGATGCACATGGCTTTCCTCCAGACACAGGTACCAGACCCAAAGGTAATCACAGACTACAAGAGGGCCACCTTCGAGTTCCAAACGAAGGACGTGCACCCAGCAGATTAGATGGATCTGCATAAACAGACAGGGGAGATGGTTTTCCATACATTGGCACATGCTTCAGCTTCCGCAACAAAATTTTAGGTATCATTGAGCAATGCTCAGACACAACTAAATCTGGAGAAGATATCATCCTTCACAAAAGACAACAGAATCAAAACTTTGGAGGAGCTAGTCCTCAAGATTGGCTATGACCCCTCCAACGTCAAAGTTGTAGAGGAGATGATAAAGAAGAAAAATGCAGACATCGTCGCTTTAAGAAAACAACTGAAACTTTTGCCCACAAAGGAATCACAGGTGAAGGAGATAGCAGAGAAAGAAGGCAAGAAAGACGAAATGCTCAAGCTGCTCATGGAGCAGAACACCCAACTCAAAGAAATGGAAGCGGAGATGGAGAAACTGTTAAAGGAGAAAGAGCAGTTGAAGTCGATGGAAGCCATTCCATTGACTTCCATCCCAATCTCAGGGACAAGCACAGCACCAGTGACAGCAATCCCCTCCATAACTCCAGCGACATCTCAGGAGAAGACAACTGACCTTGCCAAATCCATGGAGAAGATGAACCTGCAAGAGACAGAGATCAGCAGGCTTAAAAAGGAAGTTGAGAGCCTCCAAGAACTCAAGAATTCTTTCCAGACCAGCCTGTCCAAAGAAAAGCAGACAACAGAGAAGCTCAAGCAGGAGCTACAGCAGCTCCAAAAGCAAATAGTGGCAGGGAAAACTTTGGCTGAGGTCAAAGAGAATGTATGGACAGACATCACAATGTCCATAAATGAGATATGGCCCATGATCCAAATTATGTTTGAACAGAATGAGTTGGTCCAGAGGAGCAAATAGGCCATTGAAAAGATCAGAGTAGAATTAGGAGATAGACCAACTCAGGCAAATGAGATCATCAAATTCCTAAATTCTAAGACCAGAGAAGAGCTAGAAGAGTTGAAGATTGAGGACAGAACAGAGACCATCCTTGAGGTCAAAAGAGTTTTGACCAAGAGGGGATTAATGCTTCAACTTGAAGAAAAGGTTCATACCATGGACCTAGGAGTAAAAAAATTCTTCAACAAGATCGAGACTCTCCAGAAAAAAGGTCTCCCCGGTCTGAAATTTATTAATGATAAACTGATGACACTCCCAAATTACAAAAAGAGACTGTTTGAAGTGTCTAAGGACAGTTCAAAGTTTGTTGGCATACAAGGGAGCATAACTGGAAAATCATTCCTGGACACTCTTCAGTTGGACATCAGCATCCAACATGAGATTCGATACATATTCCTCACTAAGCCCACTTTTGCCAAATATACGGAAATGGATGAAGTGTATCGGAGATTGCTCAAAGTCACTGTGCCTAGTCATCTCAGATGGGAGGAACTCTACGATCTGCTTGATTAGCAGATGAGTTGTCCAGGTCCAGTCACCTATCCAGTTAGATGAGGTCGTGCAAAGGCTTCATCAACGGTCTACCCAGAATTTCAGCGTGCAATTGCACCAAGTCATCAATCAGTTTGATTAGTTAAATTAGTTAGGCTAAAAATAGAATTGACACGTCCTGATCAATTATGACAGGAACGATTGTAATTTGAATTATAAATACTTCACCTTTCGAAGTATTGAGTGTTGTTGATCTTTACACCCTGACGTTATCAGACTGTAACATTTTTTAAGAGATCTGCCATTAATAAAAGGACGCACTTTACAGGATTCTTGCGTGTATTCACTGGTGATGTTTATTCTCTAAGTTGAATGTTTTTCTTGCTTTGTGATCATATTGTTTTCTAAAACTAATCTTTAAGAGTAACGTATGTTGCAGGATTTATCTTGGATACCCTGTTTCCGAATTTAAAGATTTTAATGTTTATCTTTTGATGTTTTCAATTAAGAAATTCTTAACTTATTCTTGGTTGAATTTATCTTTCTCATATTTTCTTATGTCCATCATTTAAGCTATTAAAGATCCAGTGAGTATATTATCTCGCCCTGTGGAAGTATTCCTTTACGTTTTTGGTTTGTATCTCATTTTTATTATAACACAGACCCCATATCCCAATGGAGGTGTAGACTGTCTCAACCAATCAAAAACACTTTGACAACAAAACCTACAGATTTCTTTACCTAGCCTAATATCTAAATTGAAACATAGCTAAATCATATAGAGAGATCCCTCTCTAAAGCTGGAAGGGCTAGATCCTAGCTTTAAAAGTGGTTGGATAAAGTTACCTTGTAAATTTCTTCTATCTCAACCTCTAGGAAATTTACCAAGTGATAACACCAGTGACGAGGAGTGAAGGTTACTCTCCTTCCTCTCTGCTATCACTCACTCTGCATAATGCCAGAGTTCTCCCCTCGCGTCTTCCCCCCAATCGCTTCTACCCTATGCCTTATCCTCTTGCGAGGTTGTGTGTGGCACGATTACCCTCGCGCTGGTCAGGCCTGACGGCTCTACGGATGGGCGGTTCACCTCACGTCCCTCATTAATCCATCTACCTACCAGCCTGCGAGACATTTAATTCAGGGCCAGCTAGCCACTTTTGGTTCTTCGGGCCAGTGGAGTCCAAATACGGTATTAATTATCAGTGGAAGTTAACGCCACCTTTCCAGGTGCCTTCCACCGCCATCGTGGTCTCTTTTTCTGCACATCCCCTCTCAGCATTTCTGCAATAAAATTCATAATGTTATTCACATTCATTGACCTTTTCCTCAAGGTCCGTTTACATCACATATTCACATTTATGAGTTTTCCATAGTTCTTGGCCAGTCCAATTATTTTTACAAACTGGGGGAAACAGGGTGTTACACTCATATAACAGAGACAATGAGGTTCTCAAACAAGTAGGGAAGATCTTGGGGGCTGAACAATGTGTTCAGACTTAAAGGACAGAGGGATACAAACTCAATATGAAGTGAATAATTTCTCCAGAGTAACTTTGCTCTCAAAGTTGAATTCTTCTCCCTTTTTCCATAGCTCAGATTTGGCCCATTTATAGTCTTCAAGTGGAACTGAAGGGTTGGTTCAGAACGTTTCCAGTATATGGAAGGACAAGGATCATGGATCTCATGACATGACATGGAAACCCGACACCGTTTTTTAATTTTGGGCACAAATCCCTATGTACACGGGTTGTAGTGGTGCAACCTGCTTATACACATGTTGTAATATAGGTAGGGTGTGTATATGTAGAAAAATAATGTTTTTAGCTCTGAAATTTGCAAAAAGGGACTTCAAGTCTGCACAGGGAAATGGAAAAAGGCCTTCTTTGCAATTTTGCATAGGGTGAGGCAAATCTTGCTCTAACAAGTACATAAATGTAGTTTTTGATGTGCTTGAAAATTTCACAGAATATAACCTTTCAGTGATTCCAAGAGGAGAAAATTTGATTGTTGATGCATTAGCTACTTCATATTTTTTTTTCAAGATTTCCATCTTTCCTAACAGCGAATATGAGATCGAAGTTAAACACAGACCAGCAGTACCTAATAATATCAAGTATTGGCATATTTTTTAGGATGATAAGCAGGTGGTAAGGTTTCTCTGAATGACTGATGAGTTTGCCAACACAAATATTGACGAAGAAATTTCTTTGTTCAGGAAGAAGATGCATAAATGTCTCCAAATGTAGATAGTTTCCTAAATCAAATTGTTCATAAGTACATTGTTCATATCGAAAATAATGTTATCCCTAAGGGTTTGGTTCCACTAGAAAAACTCTTTTACAATAATGATATGGAAAATAATCCCAAAGTCACCCCAAATGATGATGAAATAGAGGATTGCAATATTGGAACTAAGGAATAACCTAAAATCATCAAATTTTCCAAATCACTCAACCTGGAAATCAAGGAGAGATATATGAGCTTAATGAAGGATTTTCCGGATGTTTTTTCTTGGATCTATGAAGATTTAAAGGTGTATGACACGAATATTATCCAGCATGTCATTCCAATTAGAGATGGCCAAAAACCATTCAAACAGAAATTGAGAAGGATTAATCCTTTGACGTTGCCACTCATTGAGAAAGAGGTAAGAAAATTGTGTGATGCCAAGATCATAGTATCTTTGAGATTCTCTAAATGGCTAGCCAACTTAGTTCCTGTCAGAAAGAAAAGTGGTGAAATTAGGTTTCGTGTGGATTTTTGAAATATGAATAGGGTTTCCCTTAAAGACAACTATCATCTTCCCAAGATGGACTACATTTTGCAGAAAGTGGTTGGGTCACAGAAAATGTCAATGCTAGATGGATTTTTTGGATACAACCAAATCATGGTGCACCTTGATGATGATGAGAAGACAACCTTCACAACACCCTGGGGCACATTCATGTATGCCAACATGTCCTTTGTGCTTATGATTGCAAGGGAAAAATTCCAAAGAGCTATGGATATAGATTTTGTTGATGAAAAAGATAAGTTCATTGTTGTTTATTTAGATGACATTACTATTTTTTCAAATTCTAATAATGAGCATTTGCAACATTTGAAAGGGGTGTTTGAGAAGTGTAGGAGATTTGACATTTCATTAAATCTAAAAAATTCCAACTTTGGAATACAAGAGGAAAAGCTACTTGGTCATATCATCTCAAAAGAAGGAATAAAGATAGATCCCGGGAGGGTAGCTACAATTCTAAAAATTGATATTCCTAGGAGTAAAAAGGAGGTACAGTATTTTATTGGAAGGGTGAATTTTCTGAGGAGGTTTATTCCCAATCTAGTAAAAATCATAAATTTCAATACTAGTATGTTGAGGAAAGGAAGTGAGATAAAATGGACACTAGAACCTAGAAAATCCTTTGAGGACATAAAGGTAGCATTGACCAAGTCACTAGTATTAGCTAGTCCAAACTATTCAAAGGACTTCATCTTATTTTCTTTTGCATCGGAACACACCGTTGCAGGGGTCTTGTTACAAAAGAATGAACAAAATTTTGAAAGGCCTATAAGCTACTAAAGTAGAACTTTAAGAGATTCCCCATTAAAGTACAACATCATGGAGAAGCAAGCATATGCATTGGTAAAATCCATGAAAGAATTTAGAATATACATTTTGCATTGTCATATTGTTGCTTTTATTCCTAATAATGTTGTGAAAGATATTCTAACTCAGTCAGGTCCTGAAGGAAAAAGGGGAAAATGGATAGCGATTTTGTTGGAATATGATTTGGAGATAAATTCTACAAAGTTAATCAAAGTCCAAGGACTTGCCAAACTGATGACACAGTCAAATTATGATGTGTTTGGGATAAAATTTATTGCAAATCTGTCAGAATCTCCATGGTATGTTGGCATCATATATGTTTTGAAAAATTTACAAGCTCCTTTGTTACCCATGATTTTGGTCAATATTGATGGTGTATTGATGATGGTGTACTCAGGCTCCTCATAAGAACTTTCTCCTGAGAAAAGTGACATTCATCTCTTCCCAGAAAACTTACTTTTGAAGAGAGTTCGCAGGTTGCTAATATCCTAGGGTGCAAGAATGACCCAT
>ML777082.1:652758-663673 GCA_009831015.1 Picea engelmannii
TGCTCAAAGATGGCCTGCGAGAATAACCCATTCTCGCATTGTGTAATACTATTAGCCTGCAAACCCTCTTTTCAAAATTTTGGATTTGAGATTTTTGCATTTTTAGCTGCCCAGATCAATATAGGTGCATGAAAAGAGATTCTTGGACCATTGGTTGATGTCTTCTTGTCTTCGGATTTTGTGCACGAACAGTCTTAGGAAATCAAAGGCTCTTCCTGTCCATTTTTCTCGACTTTCGTTTCTTGACTTTTCTCGGCAAAGATATACTCTCTGATTTTGGAATCTGAGTGTGCTTGTTTGTTTAAGAACCAGTGATCGGTTGAAAGTTGAGCTTCTTTGTCTTTATCATTTGCTCATTATTTGAAAGATCACTTTTCTCATGCAATTGAAAAGACTAGTTTGGTTTGCTTGTTATTTTTGTTTCCATTGAAAGATTGGTTTGGGTTTTTGTCTATTGCTTGTTCATTAGTTTTTGGTTTTCTTCACTCTCACCATCATGGTGTAGGTCCTTTTTGAAAAGTGAACAAAGTTTTTCTTTCAAAATCATTTTCGTCTTCAAAAGTATTGAAAATCAATTGTTAGAATTATTGAAAAAGGAACAATAGAGAATTGTTATTATTGCGTGATTTGTTGCAATTGCATTTTAAAGGAAATTGTGTATTGTAGTTCAAGTTTGATTCGGAAAACTTCTCTTTCCCTCCCGTACATAGGATTCATTGAAATAAAATTGATATATTTCATTCTTATCCATGCATCGTTGGGTCAGAGTCTCATACAACATCAGTTTCATCTCCGCTTCCTTTGAGTAACAACAGCCCTTAATAACATTGCGCAATTGTAAAATTTAACTAGTAACTCTTTTCTAGGGCTCTATTACACCAACATTTAGCTAGGCTAGTGCTTTGGAATAGGTAGAGAGATACACTCTCCAAAGCACAAAACACACAATAGCATCTTGTGTTAAGGAGTGTCAAATTCCATTTGCAACATTTTTTTTCTGGGAAGCCCTTCTCACACAAGGGTCAAACACGAGGTCGCATTGATCTTGACAGAGTCACTCACCCTGCTTTGTTGATATCGGTGTAGAGATTGCACGTATTACAGGGGTCACTTGAAGGTATACCCATAATGATGAGTGGAATCCTTTTGAGTTGATTTCGGGCTCAATACCCTGCCCTTGCATGTGGATCAGACTGTCGACTGTCCCCCCAGGATTTATTGTTGTCGGTGGTAACCTTAGTGGCCTATATTACTAGGGTCTTACACAAGGTGACTGTGAAGGGGAAAGTCTTCACGGTACCTGGAATCGACGTTGGCCAAAATCACTCGAGCTCCTTGGAGGGTATACCCATGATTATGTGTGGGAGCTTGCACCAGGGTGTAAGTCCATTAAGCAGGTCGTCAACATAACTTTTCCACCCTAGCCCAGCCCCTTCTCATCTCGTTGTTGCGACGTTGGATTTCATCACCAACTAGTGGCTTCGGAATTAGAAGGTCTTGATTGCTTGGTATTGTTCCTAGATTTTGTTTACTAGCGCGTGTTGTTTGTTTACCAAAGTTGACCATACAATTTTCTTCGTAAGTTTGTCACTCGTTTACAATAGCTCCTCCACATCGCTCATGTAGAATGCAGGGTTTATCTCCAGAGCATCTGGAAGGTCCTCAACCCCTGCCTACAAGCTCACCCAAGGGCTCTCCTCAACAGAGTGAAGTCCAAGACATCACCACGCCACAAGTGGAATGAACTGACTCTCTCGAACATTTCCGAATTACCAATACTCGAGAGGACTTTCGACTTCACCCTGATTCTAAGCAACCTTTTATGCGACTGAATTCTTCCAGAGACTTAGTTGTTGTGTCTTCTAGATCACCGGTTGGACCCTTTCCAGGCATAGAAGGCTAATATCCTTTTTGGTCTACGGGCATTTTTAGACGGGACCTTTTTGGTGCAGGATCAGGCATTGAAACCATCATCTCACCAGTGATTTCCGAAATCATCTCACCTGTGATTTCTGAAATCTCTAGCCCAGAGACAGTACCATTTACTACCGCCTATTACTTTCCTGGTACAAATGCCCCGCAATCTGACCACATTTTGACCATCCCTATCGAAATGGCCCATCACACAGATACTACGAGTGTTCACACCGGGATTACCGTGGTTAGCCAAGCCCCCAACGGCACACTGCTCACGCCCAGTATCACCCCCACACTACCACCCGGATACCGAGCTTTGAATGCTTCCATTTCAACTCCTCCAAAAAATCCATCCGTCTCTCCTGGTGGTCCCTCTTCTTCTGGGCACTCTCTTCCCGATTTTATTCCGACACTCCCTCAATTTCCTTTCGGAGGACCTTTCTCGTCCTCCACTGGCAGTCTTAATCCTAGTGGCACTATTCCGTCATTCACACCAAATTACCAGATTCCCGTCGGTGGACAATTTCACCAAGGTGGTATGACTCAACCCCCTCTCAGCGGGCAAATTCCTATTGGAATGCACATCCCAATTGGAACACAACTCCCAATTGTAACGAAAATCCCAATTGGAACGTTTCCCTCAATTGGGACACCACCTTCAATAGGAGGACCGACCCCACCTTATGGACAAAACATACCTCCATCATTGGCCCAGTATTGGAATCATTTGATACAACATCCTCCTCAATCGTCTGGGGGGAAGCATTTTCCAGCTGCGTCCGTGATGCCCCCTAGTATAGGCCAACCATATCCAGGTATGTCCAATCCTATTTGGGGCTCGAATGCTCAAGCTCACATCCCTGTTCCAGGATACAATCCCATGAGCTACTATCCTCTACAACCACCACCGAATCTTCCTGGGTCTTCACATTATATGCAGACTACTTATGGTCCTACTGGTTTTTCGACGGGGATTCCTCCCCAAAGCCACCAGTACCCGCAGGTGAATCAACAGTTACCCTTCTTGGCCACTTTGGATCTTCCGGATTTGTCAAGGATTTTAAATGATCCAACTCATCACTCTCCCCAATGGCTCGCTATACCAGCCAAGATACCATCGAACATCCCTAAATTCGACGGCAAAGCGGGAGAAGACCCGAACAATCACGTCATGAATTTTCACCTATGGTGTTCATCCAACTCGTTGATGGATGACTCTATTCGTTTACGTATTTTTTAACAGACCCTCACACGTTCTGCTACGAAGTGGTATACTGAATTACCACGAGGTTTTTTCGCTGACTTCAACACCCTAGCTATGGCTTTCCTCACCCACTACCAGTTATCGATCCGTTATGAAACAGGGACCGATATTTTGAGTTCTTTCAAACAAAACAAAGCCACTCATATATCCGATCACATTCATGAGTGGCAACGGAGACGATGTCTCATTAAACTTGAGCTCCCCGATTAGTTGTTGGAAGAGTGGTTCACCAAATTATTTGTGAACAACATCGGTCATGACATCGCCATGGGTGGAGTAGTCATGGAAGAGCAGGCCATAAGTCATGCTCAATACATTGACCTTGTTTACTCACAAACGGGTACCCTTTACGACTTACTACCTGACTTACCTCGTCCTTCCACTTCCACCACTTCAACTACTCCAGCTGCTTCGCATGCAGCTGACGATGTGATTGGCACTTTCCAGGCCCAACCACATTCTGCCTCAAGCATAAACCCCAAACCTTCTTCTTCTAATGTTCAAAATTCTCCGTCTCCTGCCCCTCCCACCGATAAGACTTCTGAGGTAAATGTAGTTCAATCTACCCCAGCCGATAAAAACAAATCCAAAAAGGGAAGGGGTAAGACTAAGGAGGACAAAAATACTTCAAAAGCAGAGTGAACCAAAACTACACCTGTTGACAATCAGGATAAGCGCAAACCTCGATAACCTTGTCTTATCTGTGGTGATGATCACTACACGAAGGATTGTCCATGACGCGTCAAGGTCACTAAATTCCTTCAAGGAGCTTCAAAACAACCTGCTCCGGCCGTTTTGTCCCAACCCTTCCCGTCTCAACAACAGGCTTAGTTGATCATTCATGACCAACCTTCACCTTCTACTACATCCTATGTACTGATGTGTATTGGTGATTCAAAGCAGAATGACATTGCACTCACCAATCGAGCCAAAGATTATTCTCCCTCTAAAGAGAAGGTTGATGACCTACCTCCTTCATTGGTACAACCCTCTCCCGCGAATCCACTTATCAATAGTCCTCTTCATCTCAAACGACCGAGCCTCGACACAGTTCTTTGACGCCCCCCAAAGGGCGTCGTTCATAAATCGGCTTTCAATCCTCATGCTCTTGCTGCCCATAACTACAGCATTGTTGAAGATCTGGCCCAATCACCTTCTGCGATGTCAGCCCTCGAAGTCCTTCAAAGTTGTCCCTCACAACGAAAGGCATTGTTGAAAGATATCGATCGCATCGACCCGATGGATATGAATTTAATAATTTTTTACTTGGAAGATCACATTCCAAGGTTACCCCCTCAACTCGCATTCTAGATCCAAGTGATTGTTTCTAACAAAAACATTTGTCGAACCGTTATCGACGAGGGTGCCTCGACGTGTGTCATATCTCTTACTTGCTGGAAAGATATTGGCTCTCCCTCTTTGAATGAATCCCAAAACACTCTCAAAGCCTTCAATGGCTCCGGTTTTAAGCCCTACGGTGTCCTTCCTTCATTTCCCATCACGTTAGAAGGAAAAATGATCCAAGTCGAAGTGGAAGTCTTCGACGCTCCCCTTGATTACTATCTTCTGCTTGGCTGCAGCTGGATCGATTCCATGCGCATAGTTGTGTCGACCCTTTTTCAAGTGGTACGTTGCCGACATCAAGGGAAGGTAGTCACTGTCGACCAATTAGCCTTCTTTAACTCCGACACCCGTACTGGAAACGTACCGTTCTTCGCTAAAACCCCATCGGGTTATGAGAACGTCAGTGTAGGCCTTCTAAAAGACTCTTCGTTAATGGGTACTTTCCCCATTACACCGCCTGATGTTCCCCGCTCGTCTGTTGCTTCAATAAACATGATCTCCACTTCAATTCACGAAATTCCTTTGTCTCACGACCCATGGCTAGTACCTGACACTGGATATTATCTTTGTTACGGCGACGAAATGTCGTTAAGTCTGGTCGAATCCGCCTATCAGGCCATTCAATCGGCAACACCTTCTACCCCCTCTCTTGGTGACTTGTCTCTCGATCCCTTCTGTGTCATTTTTGCCACAGACAAGATGATCATGTCTGTCATGGAGGACACCCCTTGGGACGATGGACATCATCGTTCCATCCTCTTCCTAGAGAAACATACCCTTGAGAACTACCAATGGATCTCGACCCCGTCGACCTTTGTCATCATCTCAACTGTTCCCGAGTCCACACACGATGTGTTTTCTGAAGGGAACTTAAGTAATATCTCACCCACTATTCCCCTTGACATATCCATCAAACCTGGAATTGTCGAAAATGTCCATATCAGAGCTTCATGTTCTTCTAACGAAATCATCACCTACACATCCCTTTTCAAAGAGTTTCGTGACATCTTCGACTGGGGCTACGAATAAATGTCGGGTGTCGACCCTGACATTGTGATACATGAGATCAAGACATACCCCGACGCTAAACCCGTCCGGCAACGCCTTCGTCCAGTTCACCCACGTAAAGCGGCTGCTATCAAGCTCAAAGTCGAGAAACTTCTTAAAGTCAACTTTATTTACCCGGTGGCCCTCACTAACTGGGTTTCCAATCTTATCTCAATCGACAAGAAACAAGGCACAATCCCTGTATGCGTTGATTATAGGGATATCAACAAAGCTTTTCCCAAAGACAACTTTCCTACCCCCTTTGTCGATCAGATTGTCGACGATTGCGCCGGAAGTGAAATCTTCTCTCTGATGGATGGTTTCTCCAGGTATAATCAAATCAACATTGTTCCTGAGGATCAACATAAGACTACTTTTATTTGTCCTTTGGGCACTTTTGCCTATCGGAAACTCCCTTTCGGTCTCAAGAACGTTGGCGCAACTTTTCAACGTGCTATGTCTTATGTGTTCCATGATATCAAGACATCGTGCAACCATATGTGGACGATTTACCTGCTCACTCGATGCGTCGAGTCAATCACCCAACCCATCTTCGAGCCATTTTCATCTGTTGTCGGTTTTACTGTATACGTTTGAATCCTCATAAGTGTGTTTTCTGCGTGGAATCCAGAAAACTTCTAGGATTTATTGTTTCACGTCAAGGGATCAGGGTGGATCCTTTAAAGGTTGAGGCAATCCTTAATCTCCCTCCTCCTTCTACACTTCACCAGTTACAAAGTTTGCAGGGGAAAGCAAACTTTCTTCATCATTTTATTCCAAATTATGTCGAGATAACTCGTGGATTTACACGGCTCCTAAAAAAGAGTTTTGAGTTCGTATGGGATACCATCGCCAACAATGCTTTCGAAGCATTGAAATTGTCCCTAACACGTGCTCCGCTTCTCTTTCCCCCCTATTACAGTCGCGCTTATTTCCTCTACCTTTCTACCTCGGATTACACCATTGGTATGGTTCTCGTCCAAGAGGATGATGCTAACAATGAACATGTTATCTACTACTTGATTCAAAGTCTAACGCCTACCGAAATCAAGTATTTACATTTCAAAAAATTGGCCTTCGCAGTTGTCCAAGCCGTCCAACGCTTTCGGCACTATATCCTCTTGTGCAAGACTACCGTGATTTCTAACTGCAACCTTATGCAACACATTCTCACACGTCAATTGCTAGGGGGGAAATACTCCAAATGGATTGTGATACTCCAGGAGTTTGACTTGGAATTCGAATGCGCCAAGTCCAAGAAATCCTTAGTGTTTGCTGAATTCATATGTGACTTTCCCTATTCTGAAACGGAAAATGTAGCAGCTGATTCATTACCCGATGAATCCCTTTTCCTCATCAGCACTGATGATCTTTGGTATGGTGATATCATTATATATCTCCAAACCCAGACTTTTCAGCCAACTTTGTCTAGTACTGACCGATGTCGAATACGCTACCAAGCCCGTCAATATATTATCCTCGGGGATACTCTTTATCGTCGGGGGATTGACTCTATTTTTCGACACTGCCTAACATTTGACAAAGCCGAGAAAGCTATGAATGACTGTCATTCTGGAGCCTGTGGTGGTCATATGTCTGGGTATGCTACTGCCCAAAATATATTACGAGCAGGGTATTTTTGGCCTTCTTTATTTAACGACTGCATAATCACCGTTCAAAAATGCCATGCTTGCCAGACCTATAATAAAAATATACGGTCACATGTCGCTCCTCTTCACCCTATGGTCTCCATTGGTCCCTTTGCGAAATAGGGCATCGATTTCATGACATGTCACCCCCACTCGGTCGGGGGGGATGGATACATCATTGTAGCCATAGATTACTTTACGAAATGGGTCGAGGCGATGCTGACATTTGACAACACTAGAAAGACCGCAGCATTATTAATTTTTAATCACATCATAGCTCATTTTGGTGTCCCTCAGGCTATCGTTACTGATCATGGTAGCCATTTTAGAAACTTCATGATGTCTGAACTTACTGAAAAGTTGGGTCTTCTCCATGAAAACTCAATGCCCTATTATCCACAAGCCAACAGCCAAGTCGAAGCAATTAACAAATTTCTCATAACTATGCACTGATGAATGATAGGGATTCACAAAACAAGTTGGCACACAATGTTGTTTTCGGCATTGTGGGCTTATCGAACATTCTTCAAGACCACTACAGGGTTTACACCTTTTTGGTTAGTCTATGGTTTAGAAGCCATTCTCCTGATTGAATGCGATATACCCTCTTTAAAACTAGTTGTTGAACTCCTACCAAACACTTCTACAGAGGAAGAACATCTATTGTATCTTATGCGATTAGACGAAACTCGACGCGATGCTACCCTAGTCATAGAAACTCAGAAAAAACCTGTCAAGGCCCAATACGACAAACATGTCAAGCCTCGTGTTTTCTCCGAAGGAGATATCGTTCTCCTCTATGAACAAGATCGAGATGTGCTAGGAGCTGGAAAATTCAAAGCCATGTGGCGAGGTCCTTATATCGTTAGACAAGTTTTGGAAAAAGGAGCTTATGAGTTAGTAGATTACGATGGTATCCCTTTAAGTGAACCCAGAAATGGGTTGTACTTGAAGAAGTACTATGCATAAGATCACCTGTGCACGAGTACCTGTATTTTTATTGTATCATACTTCTTCTATGTTACTATAGCTTGCTTTTGTCATTATCTGATCTCTGCCCTTATGTGACGTTGTGTTTGATTTCCAGATGTCAGAATCTTCGCTACCCTACATTGGCTTCACTGATGGCGCTAGCCGTAGTACTCAGAATCTTGCTTCCACTGCATGGGCAATTTACGCCCCTACAAACAAGCTTGTCTCCTTACGAGGTGTGTGTCTCGGTCGTGCGACTAACAATATTGCAGAGTATAGCGTCATTATCGAATTTTTGATTGATGTTATCTCGCTCGGAATCCGTCATTTGGTTGTGCGACTCGATTCGCAGCTTGTAGTACTACAGTTAAGTAATGTCTATACTATTTGAAGTCCTACTTTGTTACGGGTGTATTTGCGAATTCGCCTCTTGGAACGTTATTTTGATTATATTGAATATCAACATATTCCTAGACGTCTAAATACATTAATTGATGCATTGGCTAACTATGTATTAGACAGACATTTGGATCATTTATAAATCAATCACATCAATTTTCACACAACACAAGATAAACCGGTAAAATCCATATGTATATATAACAATCAAAAGAGTTTTTTTTACAAAAAAGTTTTGTCCAAGGACCAAAATGTCAAAATATGAAGCTCATAGCTTCTACAAAGTGACGTCATGGATGACGTTCACGGTAACACATGACTGCCCGAGCAACCCTATGAATAAGTCAGCCAATGGAATCTGACACTCCTACTGTATGACGTTGATAACGTCATGGAACCTCTCCAAGAGGCATGTCTGGAATATCTGCTGTCAAACCCTCTAGGTTTTGTTCCACCGCTTCATAATCCTCGGCATCCCATCATGGCACTGGATCCACCTCTCCTCGTCGTTGAATGGGATAGGTACCAGGAGGTCGGTAAGGTCCCACATCTGTGTCATCAAAAAATAATTTTGTATTTAGACCTTGGACGGACATTAAAAAACATTTGCATATGATAAAATTCACAAAAACATTTAAAAAGAAAAAATGTGTACTTACCAAATTCCCCCCACTGAGCACCCTCGGGCAAGACCAAGTCTAGGTCTCCTCGGAAATCCAACCCAGCATAAGCATAATCGTCGACCATCAACATTTGTGGTCGCAACCAGTTAAAGAAGGTATCATCATATTTGATAATTGGTCCCGCTACATGCCAGGCCATGAGCTGACACCATCTCAGCATTCTTGGATCTATTGGGGCCGGTAAATTCCACTCAACCTGCAGCCTCAGTAACAGAACCCTCTCGAGAAAGAAGGACACCAACAAAGACCCGTACCCGAATTGCTTCAGGTCGCCTCGTTTGCATTTGGTCAACTGCCTCTTCATGCTACGAAGCACTGCATCTGCCCAGTTAAAAACCCGAGGCTCAGTACACTCTATGGCATATTGAAAGTAACTCTGGAGTGCCATGTGAGGAGAAGAGCTCCCAGCCATACGAGCAATGGTGAATAAAATAGTGCGGAGGGTCAGATCCCACACTCCCCAAATAGCTACTTTCCCTTTGCTCCTCTCTGCCTCTGGAACACAGTGTAAGTGGCAGTACTCACTCATGGGCATCCCACCACCTCTGCTACCAGTCAGGCTCATGTGGTACCCACGTCGTGACAGTCCTGTCAAGAAGTAAATTTCCTCAATATCTAAGGACAATGTGTGGACCCCTACATGAAATATTTGTTTATCGAGATCCCACATATGCACAAGGTATTCCAATAACCTGACTTGGGCCCTCATGCCCGGGATACGAAAGTACTTCAAAAAACCACATTTTCGCAAAGCGAAAATGGTGGGTGGATGATTTATGGCAATGGAATTATCTTCTTCATGCTCCCTTTCGTGCCATTCCAAAACCATTGTGATGGCCAACTATCTGCATAAGAAGCACAAGAAGAAGATTAATAACTCTATTCACAAATTGGTATCTTTTCATTGAGCAAATTTTTAAAAAACTTTTACTCTTTATGGTTCTCGCAGGTTCCCTTTAGGCACAGTGTGAGGTTCTCGCAGGTGCCTTTGGGCTCACCTGCGAGAATGACCCATTCTCGCAGGTCCTGTGTATCTCACCTGCGAGAATGGTTGAGCGCAATATTAACCCTCAAAACAAACTCAAAACGGTGGCTTTTGCCAATGAAAATGAAAAATTAAACCATGAAAAAGTAGAGGACAAAGAGCCTACCTCACTTCCGCTAACGGTTTGTCGAATGGATGCTCATAACTCCCGCAATCTGGCGTCGAATTTCAAGGGTAAAAGATGGGTTTTTGGGCTCAAATAGTGGTAAAGTTAAAATGATATGGTAAAAAGAGTTTTTACTTCTTTATATTTAATTTTACCATGTTATTGAATTTTTATAATTATTTATTTATTAAAACCTAATCCCTAATGCCCTTTTGAGTACAACTTTTGCAGGTGTAACGACTTCGATGTTCATGTACAGGGATGCGGACATATTTTTTCTTCTTCATCGCATATTTTGTTTGTTTTTTATGGTTTTTGTATAAAACCTCGAGCTGGGTCTTTGTCCGTTCTCACGCTCGAAAATACATGAGAACGTGATCGAGCATACTTTTATCACTTTTTCGGGCTCAACGAGGTTATACGAAAAAGGAACCCCTCTGGAGTCCTCTTTAAGATCTTTTCAGACTCTCTAAACATGAAAAAATAGTC
>ML777082.1:664354-679551 GCA_009831015.1 Picea engelmannii
TGTACCTTGGGAGTCATTGACATTAATGGTGATTTCCCTCGCACTTGTTAACAGTTTCATCAATGACCGGTAATCAAGTGGTTTCTACCATGTTCGACTTCAACACATGTAATCACATGGTTAGATTCGTACTTTTGGGCGACGGGTTTGAAGACCTTGGATTTCATCTCTTGGTCCAAGTTGCGATGGAATATGTATAATCTGCGACACATAGATCCACTTTGTATGTCTCGTGGCTATGTCGTGTCACTTTGAATTTTCTTGCATAGATCCACAGTGTATTCCTGGTGGCTATGCTATATTTTGATGGCATGGATCCACAGTGTATGATTGGTGGCCATGACCTATGCTTATAAAGTCATCCATTTGTGATCTGAGTATGGGAATGCCTACCTCATAATTAATGCATATGATATTCTGCAGATGCTTGGTTGTTCGCAGGTTTCCGATTAGGTGCGCTCCTGGTTTTCGACACACACGTGCAGTTTACAAAGTCTTTTGGATGTCACTGATTCTGGCCTCATACTTTGGGGGGCATTCTGTTACCCATGATTTTGGTCAATCTTGATGGTGTATTGATGATGGTGTACTCAGGCTCCTCATAAGAACTTTCTCCCGAGAAAAGCGACATTCATCTCTTCCCATAAAACTTACTTTTGAAGAGAGTTCGCAGGTTTCTAATATCCTAGGGTGCGAGAATGACCCATTCTCATAGGTTTCCTTAATCTAGGGTGGGAACTTCTCGCACTGTGCTACATATCTAGGGTGTAAACTTGTTCTAAATCTTGGAAAAAGATGAAGTCTCGATGGTTCTAGAAGGGAATCTTCTAGAAGAATGGGTTGGCATTCGAATGGTTATCTTTGTACTGGTTTCCCTGATATTGTGGGATCATTCTTATCCAAGTAACCATCTTATCCTCTCCTATATATTGATGGAATTCTCATGGAAAAGGTTAAGCAAGATTCATTGGAGAATTGGTGAAAGAATTGTGTGAAGGACCTAGCTTGAACAGGAGCTTGGAGACTCTAGCAAGTCTATCAAGAGGAATTGGATCTTCTTCATACAAGGATCGAGCAAGTGTGTGTGTGTTGGAGCCAAGAGCCACCGAAAGGAAGCTTGTGACATCAAGGCGATCAGGTTGTATCTTCTACTCTCGATTAATATGATACAGCGGCATGTCCTTTTCCCATAAAGTCATTCTTACTTTATTGTGTAATTCCTTGAGCATACACATAAGTTGACAGTTGAATATATTTTTCTATCTTCTCTTTGGTTGGTTTGTGTTGTCTTGGTCTTGACCTCACGAGAGCACTGGAGTGAAGCAGGATCAACAGAGACCCTAGGAAGCGATACAAAGGTATGTTACTTGTTCCTCCCTACTAGCTAATTCAATGGTCAAAACTTAGGGAAAGAGTCATGTCCTATCCTATTTTGTTCTAGATCCAGGTGGATCTAGGGAGATTTGTTAGTGTCTGCACCTACCAATTATTCTGATAACATCCTCCTGAACTAAGCAAAACAAAATCTAGGTTTTCGAAATTAAAGGCAACTAAATTTTCTATACTTGATGGTTCTTTGTATTCGAAAGATCTAGGGGGGATTTTTCTATATTGCTTGTTAGAATATGAGGTAAAACAAACTATCAAAGAGTTTCATAAGGGTGATTGTGGAGGGAACCACTATTGGAAAACCATGCATAAGATACTTAGAGCAGGGTTTTATTGGCCTGGCATTTTCTCTGATGTATACAAGGAGGTGTCCAATTGTCATGAATGTTATATCTTTGATGGAAAAAGGAAGTTGTTTCCCTTACCTTTGAAACCAATTTTAGTTGAAGCACCATTTAGGAAATGGGGCCTTGATTTTATAGGTGAGATTCATCCATCATCTTCAGCTTAACACAAATGGATATTGACATCTACATACCAGTTCACTAAGTGGATTGAAGCAGTGCTAACAAGACAAGCCATTGATGTTGTCATTATTCAATTTTTGGAAAGTAATATTATGTCTAGGTTTGGCTGCCCAATAAAAATAATAATTGATAATGCAGCAGCTTTCAAGTCTAAGATGATGGAAAATTTTTGCAATGATTACAATATAACTCTTTTCCATTCCATAGCCTATTACCCATAGGGTAATGGATTAGTTGAGTCATCCAACAAGAGTCTAACAAGAATTATCAAAAACCTATTGCAGGAAAAAAAAAGGCTTGGCAAAAGAAACCCATATATGCACTATGGGTTGATAGGATTACTACAAAGAGATCTATTGCTACATCGCCTTTTCAGATAGTGTATGGTACATAGGTAGTTTTTCCTACCTCATTAGGGATGCTAGTTATGAAATTGCTGCAAGAAAAGGAGGCTAATCCAAATTACATTCAAAGAAGAATTAATCAAATGATTCATGTACAACAAATGAGAGAGGAAGTATGCAATAACACACAATTGCATTAGGATAAAATGAAAAAAGTGTTTGATAAGAGAACAAGGGTTGATAATTTTAAGGTAGATGATCTAGTGTTGAAATGGGATGCAAGGAATGAAGATAAAGGAAATCATGGAAAGTTTGATCACATGTATTTGGGACCGTATAGAATTACATCTTATCATGGAAGCAATGCTTAGCTATTAATACAAGAAATTAATGGAGATGTCATTGGTGGAGGGCCTGTGAATGGAAGGTTTCTCAAACACTACATTACTTGAAGAAATTTGGTTTTTCATTCCATTTTAAATAACCATTTTACTTTTAGATGTCGCAGATGAGGACATCATTCAGTATAAAATGAATCCCGAGGTGAAGTCCCTAAGGTTATGATGAATGTTGCCAGTGTATGTCAAGTTTGTAAAAGCTCATTCAGACCAGTTTTCAAAAGTTGGAGTTTGTTTTGAGTCAATATTCAAAAGTAAATAAAGCCCAATGGTCAGGCACATGGTCTGTTGTTATTTGTTGCCTCACAGGGAGGACAACATCCCCATTGGAGCCAATGTTAGTGTCCTTGATTTTAAGGTATTTTCGTGTTATCACTCCAGGAAACTCTCCTAGGTTGTAAGTCAGAGATGCCTGGTAACTTAATCTTTTGGTAATTGTTTTCTCAATAAAAAGTATGGGTTTGGATCAAGTTGGAGGACTGAATCATGTCTCACTCAAAACATGCATGAACACATCTAGATGGACAAGGATTTCAACCACAAATGTTCAGAGAGTTTACAAATAAAGGGATGTATGGAGAAAAAACTATTATATCAGCAGAATCACATATAAAGCATACATGAATGGCCAATTACAATAATCATCGGAATACTTGCAAAGTTTAACTTATGAATGCAATGATAAGGTGACAGTTATCAGGCATAAACAAGCATAACAGTATGAATATAATATCCAGGTGCAAGTACAAAATAGATAAGAAGATGAAACCTAAACAAGTTATGGCAAAAGAAGCTTGTATTACTTAATATGAAAATGAGAAGTTGAGTACATAACATGAAAAAGTCTCCAAAGTCGAACCCCTAGTTCCTATATTTGATCTTGTCATGCTTCTCTTTGAGGTTTAGGTTTATTTTGAAAAGCTCTGCATTTCTTTCAGTCAAGTCTATATTATCTTTTTTAATAACTCTTTCCAAGACTTCCATTTCATAGACTTGTTGCAGGAGTTTATTGATTTTCCGTGCCCTAGATGTTTTAGGCTTACTTGAAGGGGCTTATGCCACTGGTGGACTATGTGCCTCTGGAGGAGTTGGTGAAGGTAAATTGGAACAATCGTCTGCACCTTGTCTAGCCTGTACATTACCCTATGTCTTTGCTAACTCTTGTTCTATCTCTGAATCACTATAGGGTAGTTTTAAAGGGTTACTTCCTGTAGTAGGGTCCTTGGACTGCTCACCCTCAAACTGTAGTTTTCTTTTGATTCTTTTCTTCTTAACAGAGAATGATTCTATCAGATCTCTTGGTGGTGAGATACCTTTATGTTTTCTATGACTGCTTTTAGAAGTAATAGTCTTCTTAGTGGCAGCCTTTTTACCCTTCTCCTGTTGTTGCCAATCAATCTGGAATTCATTCCAGAAGAGGAAATAGTTCCAATCTACCTACCTTTTCTTCAATGACTCTTTGACAATAAGAGTAATGAGTCCTTGATGAGACAATCTGCTTTCCACCTTAGTGGGCTTGGCCTTGACCTATTTAGACATTTTCGTGAGGGCTTTGTGCAAGTAAAATGGTAAATTGATGGGAGATCTCTCGGTGAAATGATTTAAAAGATTGAAGTGGTAGAACATGACTCTGTTGTATCTACCTTCACATGTGATATAGACAAAAATAGCCTTCAATAAAGATTGCCATTTAGGTTTCAGATAAGACATTGGTATTTATTTTTTCCATGTAAGATCTTTATGCAAAGGCTGTAGGTAGGACCTAAACTCAATGTTTGAAGGTACCGTTGATTTAAACCAACAATCACCTATTCTGGGAAGACCTGTGAACTTAGCTATGGCTGCCTCATCAACCATGAACTGTTCCTTTCCCACTATTGTTGTTCTTCCATCGTATGAGCTGGAAAAAGTCTCGGACACCTGTTGATGAAAATCTGCTAGTTTTTCACAATAGGTATACACTCTAGTCTGCTTGAATAACTCGGCCACCTCAGGGTGCGCCTCAAGGTACCAAACTCCATCCACTTCAGACCTCAGAACTGGCCCTTCTTTCGGCATTAGTCAATGTTGACTGTACCTGTGATTATGGAAAACTGAGTGCCAGGGAGACAAAGACTCTAGGATTTAGGATGACAGAGAGTATGACCCATGGAAGAGAAAATGGGACAGGGTGACATAGAGTTCGGATCACCAAGCTCAAACACTAACCGAGTTTAGGCAACAAACTCACTGAGAGCATGCCGAAAATTTCGATTTTCGGTGGTATATTCATTTAAATTGAAACAAGATGGGTTTTGAACTTGCCTGATGAATCGACCTGGCTTAATTGGCTTGAGAGCGATTTGCTGGACTCTAATGGCGCTTGACGATCACCATGGGAAACGGGATTATGATCTTGGAAACACGTTTGATTGATGAAATCACGGACTCACGATTATCTTAATAACTCCGGAATTCAAATTGATAATGAATGAGGATTAAATGAGAGATTTAATGGGATCATGATGGATTGTGTACTCGTGACTGGAAATGGTGAGAGGCTTCGTGAAAACATGCATGAATTTCTGTATCATCGTCGTGTCTTCATTTTGAAAAGACAAATGCAGTTGAAAAGACAATAGGAACTCAAATTTTCGGATAGATACAATTAGAACGTGCATACCTTACCACCTTTATGAGCTTTTGGCGGTTACATTTCCATCATTGTTCCAACTGACAGCTGGCTCGTGCGAAAGCATGGGCTTTCCATTTTTCCCGTTGAAATGTTTTCGGTGGTTAACCATATTTTTTCTTTGCCCTCTTAACTACCGGGAACAAAGGCTTTCAGTGGTTAATGAGCGTGTTTCAGGCTCGCCTAAACCACCGAAACTTGAGATTTTGACTTTTGCTTGACCAAACCAAATCAAAAATTTCTTCTGAGCTTATTTATAGAAAACAGACTCTCTAACCTACCTACAAAAATTTAGGAATAAAATTTGGACCACAACCTATCACCTCAAAAGCAAAATTTCCACCAATTTATTTGAGGAGATAACATGTCGTATGTGTGTTAAGAGTTTGCAAAGTCGTGCCTTGATCTTGGGAATACCAATGCATTCCTATCTTGAGTTATTAAGTGTGTGATAGTCAATCATGCTTTTAAAGGCTTTAGTCTCATGAAATTTTTTAAGTGTATGCATAATTCATTAGTCATGAGTCTAAGATTGTTTCCATAAGATTTGATGTGGTATGTCATAAAATAGTCAAGTCATAAATCAAAGGTCTAGGGGAAGTGTTTTAAAATGATATCATGAATCATAATGACATGTTATGATAAATATGGAGCCATCATAATTCATCATGTTGTATGTACTAATATTCCAAAGTGATTTTGATATTCGTCTTGTAAAGGATCACATGTTGTGTAAGTTCATTGTGAAAAGATTGGCGCTACCCAAACTATCAAAACATTTCAACAGTCTAATCATGCTTTCAAATCAGGTTTGATTGATATCTGAAATTCTTTCCCTTCCCTTTTTTCCATGCCAAATCTCTCTCTCATCAGTTACACTCCTCTACCATAGAAAAATTCAGAAGACTTGTGCACTACGCAAGCCCTGTTCATCTGCTATGTGGGCCTTGTTAATACGTTGCACATCACCTGTCTTGCATAATTTCCATGTTTTAAAGGTTGAGGGGTCCTGGTTTTTACCAGATAGCATTCTAAGTTAATATGATATGATACTTAATGACTGGATTTAACCATGCTGAGTTCCTTTGATCCCATTTGTTGAAAACCCAAGCTTTGTTTCTCTCTATGTAAAGTTCCCTGTCAAAACCCTATCCATCAAAATTCTTTTTCTCCATAGTCACAGTGTTTTCAGCATATATCTACAGTATGGAAACTCAACAGAAGAAGAAATACAATAAGGGATGGAGCATTATAAGATTTGAGCCACAGAACATGTAATTAGTAAACTCTGATCTAGCAATTAGGGTTTCTTTTGAGCAAGCTAGATGCATGAGATTTTGTGAGAAAATTTAGGGATATAATGTGCAGTTGACAAAGGATTTTTCCCTCAACTTCAATGGTGTCCAAACAAAGATTGTTGATCTTACTTTCCAGGTTTCAGAGGAGACAGTAGTTGTTGCAACTGAAATTCCATCTCAAGGGGAGAAATGGTTCAAAGGTATGCCCCTTGATTCCATATTCTACACTGATTTCTTGAATCCTAAGTATAAAAAATAGAATTTTGGTTCTACCATTCCAAGAGAGTACATATTGGAACACTATGAAAATATATTAAGACTGATTCAAAGATATTTCACCTGTGAGGGCAAGTTTGACAGAGTATATCAATACCATATTAGTCTTTTAATGCGTTTCACTGGAAAAATCCCTTTGAATTTACCTTTTTACCTATACATAAGCCTAGGTAAAATGTTAGACAAAGTGCAGGATAAGGTTGATCGGGTTAAATCCGATTTATTTCATTTCTCTCTAGTGAAATTATTTGTGTTGGAAGAACTTAAGAAATTGAACCGGGATTGGGATTCTTTCCTATATTCAACAAGGATTGCTTTAGGCCCCAAAGGAGATACTCCCTTATCAGCTGAAAAAACATCTCCTTTAGTCCCTAAGGAGTCTAATAGGAGGGAGAAAAGGTTTGCAGAACAGTATTGTGGGAAAGGAAAAGAAGTTGAAGATTCTTCACCAAGCCAGCAAGCTAAAAAGAAAGGCATAAAATTACACTTTGTTGATGAGGTTGTTGAAACATCAAAACTTAGCAGTCCAATTAGAAGATCAACAGCCAAAATATTACCTACCCTACACACACAATATGTTGAGAATACAACTCAAGGTATTGGTAAAGATCAATTTTAGTTAGGTGAAAAGGATGAAATAATTGGATAATTGCAAGAATAGCTTAAGAAAGCTCATCATGCCATAGCACAGTTCCATTATGAAAATAGGGAAAATGAAGAAGAATCTTGCTAAAAGGGTTTATAACATTTCAACACCAAAAGATGTATCAGTGTCAAAGAAAGAATCGACATCAATAGTTCCAGAAATTTCTAAGGGAAAAGGTAAAGAGAGAATAGTTGAATAAAGTCCAAAAACAATGGAGCTTCCCAAGCCTACAACTCCTTTGACAAGATCTTCAGCGAGAAAATTGATTTCAGAACACAAGCCTGTAGAAGAAGCACATGCAAAGGACCAGCCCATAGCAACTGAAAATATCCATACCTCACCTAGAGAAGGTGAGAGAAATTTCAAAAGGATTAACAAACAATTAAGAGAAGCATAGGATTTGATCATTCAAATCGGGGAAGAGAACATAACAACAAAGAAAAAATTTGATAAACACCTTCATGAGTGTGGACCAGCCATATCCAATGCCTATGCAACTATTTCCAATGCCCAGACAAGGTTAAGAAGAAATGTACCTTTTCATAAGCAAGTGAAGAATCTGAACAGACAAAATTTGTCATTGAAGAAAGAAAATAGGGCCCTGAAACTAAGGATGAAACAAACAGAAGTTGATGATGAACCTAGGGGAAAGTTAGACTTGCTTGCAGAGGTGGCTGAAGTATCAAATCCATGAGTCACATTTTCTAGTTTTTTTTTTTTATGAGTAAAGGGATAAAATGTTTTGAGATATTTTTTGTCTGGAAAAGAACGATGAACATAAATTGTGTAGCGATCTCACACTACGCAAGTGTTGTAAGGATACATTTGATGCAGAAATGGGTTTCTCACTATGATAAATGCAGTTTTGATGCTCAGGATGGTTCGAAAAAAATACAATAGATTCATCAAAAACATATATTATGTATTCTATTCACTGGATGACAAGATTAAAATTTTATGGCTTTGAAAAAAGTTTTGAGTTTTTTAAGTTTGGAGTAAAGGGTAATGTTTGGAATGGAGGTTTATGTTTCTATAGTTCATCATATCATTTGGAATGATAGAATGGTCAGTGTCAGCCTCCAGATACCTTGTAGCAACCAACTGTGTGAAGACAACTGAAGAAAACACTCGTGTAAACTCGCTACACAACTATTGTAACTCACAGTTACACAGCGAGCTGCAACAACATGCTACACAAATATGCTAGGGAGCCAGGTCAACATTCGAATCTGCCTCAGATCATCTCCATCTATATTAAGTGACTCACATCAGACCTAAAGTTCGAAAGCATGATGAAGACTGTTCATTTTTTGAAATATTGTTATGTATTTAATATGGTCAAAACAAACTTTTATTTTTAGCAGGCAGTTTTGAGTTTGTTCCTATTTTAATGTAACTAGATCCAAAAATGAAGGAAAGTGGTTAAAACATGACTTCTTTATCTTAGGGATGGATTTTACCTTTATATTGCATCTTTTTGAATGTACAAAGGGTTGGCAGAAGCGCAGAGGACATTTCTCTTGAACATTTTATAATCTTTCTGGAGTTCAATGGAATATTAGTGCAGAAGTACAGTGTTATTCATACCAAAGATCCTTGTCATGGTGATCTGAAGTGTGTGTTTCTTTCTTATGTATGTATTTCCCATTTTCTCTTTTCATTTCATCTGTAACCTTCATATACTTAAATTGGAAAGTTATGGTATGGAATTCATCTGATATTGATGCTCTAGATTAAACAATTAAGTACTGTAATTTCTTCTTAACTTAATCAGAATCTATCCAAGTTGGTGCTTTTATTGTAGTTATTTGTTTTCTCTTTCTTCCTTATATAACAACAATATTTTCACTGAAATATTATCATCTATCTAGCCTCTGCTTCTTTGATAGTTCTACAAACCAGTCACCGATATTTCCATTTGCTTCAAAGTTGACTCCATTTCCCAATGGATTCCTCCTCCTTCCTGCCAGCAAATTTATAAATCTCTTTTTTTATTGAATACCTAGCCATTGATCTTCCAGAGACTAAGTGACAAGAGAGATCCCTCTCTGAACTGAAAGGGATAGTTTCATTTCTAAAGTGGTTTTGTGGTTACCTTTGTGATTTGCTTCCTCAGCCAAGAAATTTACAGAGAGATAACACATTGCATATCGACTTGACCTCTGCACTCAAACTTCGACATTCTTATATCGAATCCTCAATGAATTTCGTTGTAGAAATTGTAGCTTTTTCCCAATTTCCCCCAATTTCACCATGGGCTACCCTATATTGTCCAAAATGAGACCAAAATTTCACATTTAGAGATTAAAATTGGGGATTTTTCAATCCCTGAACTCAAATTCACCAAAGTTACGCATAATATCCTCACACTTTTTCCTGGAAAAATCGGACAACCACATTGCAAACATACTTTGAGCTTTAAATCTACAATTTTAGCTTTTGTGTGTTGATTCTAGCCCATGCAATCTCAATGCTAAACCTATGGCTCTGATACCAATATGTAACATTCTCCACCTTAACAAAGGAACATTACTTCGATAAAATGTAAATATACTGAAAATGTCTTCTTCTAATTAATTCTTGTAGCTTACCAGCTCCAAATTAAACACATATTTAACTAGATTATGATACCCATAATTAAATGCATCAAAAAAAATCTAAATGAGCATAATGCAGCCAAATAATCATCTACAATATCACATAAAAAAAAATCTCATGCACAAGGTAAAAACATAGTCATAAAACTCATATGAAAACTCAGAAAATAGATAAACAATTATCTTTTTTTTTTTAAGTTTGTGCAACTAGTTGTTTAGGAAGGATGTTCCAACCAACCATCAATTCACCCCTGAGATGGGGCTAGGAATCCACAAGAGAAGGGTGCCTCTCATAGTCCACTCAAAACTCAAAATTCCCCAACCCATTGGTATTCTCCTACAACTATCCTGAATTTCCTGCAGCTCTCTTCCTCTTGTCCTGCCCAACCCAAGGAATGTACCCCTTCACTAATCTCAATCTATCAAGTGTCCCATTCATTTATCAAGGTATCTCTGGAACAGGTAACTAGGAATCTCTATTATGAACTCAAGGGAACTCACTTCTAGGAAAACTGTCAGAAAATCAATAACAACACTTGTTGTTATAGTGCAACTCACACAAGATTTCACTCTTCAATCCTGACAACCAGGATATTCAGTCCTCAAATACAAAATGCTCCAAAAATGCTCCATCATGCTATAGAATTCACTCATGTTTCTTGTTCTAGCTCCAATGTTCCTTTTTCCTTGCCCATCCTTGTTGTTCATGCAAAACGCAATGTGAAAAATTGTCTATTCTCCCCATATGAATTTTCTTTATTTTCCCGAGATAGTTGACTTCTCACTCTGCCCAATGTTGGTTTTACTTCAATCCCATGATTCCAATAACTATGGGATGTGACTTCTGCACCCACCCCTTAACAAGTATTTGATGATTGGTCTCTCATACACTCAACCAGAAAATAGAAGGTTGTCCCAATGATAATAAAATTACGAAATTTGGGTTTGGATTAATACCCACAATTAATTCCCTCAATGGACCCCTCTTAGACACTCCTAGACATTCCCCTCTTTGATGGATTAATCATCCCTCATCTCTGTCTATAATCTCAATAGCTGGTATCACATTATATTTATTAAAATCAGAAATTATGATTCACATATTACATTAGTGGTCATAGCCATATTCATATCTACATTATGCATTAATTAAACTAGGGATTATAGTGGGGATGTTACATTTCCCAATAGTGAAATATTGAGTGGCCAAGGGTCATTGATCTATTAAGCAATCAATCCAATAAGATATCAGTCATAGACTTTGCAGTGGACCCCACCTATTGAGCGATTAGAGGATATTGGGTGAGATTGTTAACTGTCGTGTGGAATAGGGGTTTCAAGTGAATTGGGACCATTCACTATCCTAATTCATGCTCATTGGATCAAGTGGACTATGGGGGATTAATTAAGCACCTTGATCTTTGATGAACCCATGGAGATCTCATCCGTTGGATGAGATCCACCACAGTCGTTGGATCTGTGGGGAGAAAGAAGGTAGAAAATAAACATTCAAAATGAGAGGGTTGGGGTTGCACAACCTGTGTTCCGAAGAGGGAAATTACTACATGTCGTCATTCCTAGATTAATATGAATCTGAGTAAAAAAAATATGTTGATATGGACTAGTTGATTCCTTAGATGCGTAAAAGCTTCCTTCCAATGGATTGCTAATTAGAATGTGTCATGTCCAAAGGCATGTCACCACCACACCAATGCAAACACCTACCTATATGTCTGAGCTAGTGACAAGGATAATTCCATGTGGTATCCATGTCGGACCCGGGGCGTGGTGAAAAGGAAAAGCTACAAGGCTTGGGAAAACCATCCATACCAGTCAAAAATCTAGTTTTCAACTGTGGGGATAGTCGATGGAAAGATTGAGTTGAGTAGGTTTTCAGTCAATGGGGTGAGAACCTGAGTAAAGAGTCATGTAGAGAAGAGGGATTTTGGTGTCCCACCATCCTAAGTAGGGTTTAGGGGGTCGAATGTGCTACAGAGTGGTATCAGAGAAAAGTTCAAACTCTAGGCCTGAATTGGACCAGCAAGGATGAATGTATTTTGTAATATCTTGCATGGTCAAAGATTATATATTTACTATTGAATAATTTAACTATGTTAATGTGTGCTAACAACAGTTTCTAAATAGGATTGACAGCAGGAACAAAGTCCTAGTTTGGGACTATTAAGGCAAATTGAAGCCTTGATAAGGCCAAGAGTCTTTTCACATATTATTTGAATGTGAATTTCTAATAGTGGCTCGGTGTTTCAACATGTAGGAGATATTGAGAAGAAAAATAAAACATAAGTGAATGGTATAGATCAACATGGAAGAGGCCTCACATTTTCAAGATGAGGAATATGATGGAAGGAGGGCTAGAGAAACCCCTATATACTTGGTAGCAACAGTGAGGAGCCTGAAATTATACATTGAAAGGCTCATGAAAGCTCAAGTCGAGCATGGAGAATTAAATGTAATACTACTGCAAACTCTGTCCAAGATCCAAAAGCACTTACAACAAGGTCCAACTTCTAGTAATATGGGATGATAAAAATCTAAGAGGCTGCAGATCCCATCAGATATTTAGAAGCATGGGCCACCTCACAGTAATGTGGGGAGGATTTCCTCTAGGAAAAGACATAGGGATGCTAAGAGAAACAGAGCTAGTGGAGACTCTTCCACAGAGTCATATAGTGGAAATACCACTACAAAATATTTTTCCAGTAGTGACACTGGGTCAAGTATTCCCAAGAAGAAGAAGAAGAAGAGACACTCTCAGATTTCCCTGATAGGGAAATTCAAGGAAGAAAATCCACCTACCTTTGATGGAGAAATCAGGAAATAAGAGCAAGTCGAGGCCTGGTTGCTAGGATTAAGGAAATATTTTTGAGTACATAATTACATAGAAAATACAAAGAAAAATATAGCCATTTTCAATATGAATGGAGGACTTCCATATGGTGAGAAGACCTCAAGGATGTTAAAGGATTAAAGGAAAGTAAGCTAACATGGAAACAATTCAAAAAATATTTTAGGAAAGCATATTTATCAGAGAAGTACTATGATGGTAAGATTAAAGAGTTCCATGAACATAAGTTAGGGAAACTTACCATGGATTCTTATGAGAAGAGGTTCTTAGACATGTTAAGGTATGTCCCTTATCTCAAAGATGAGAAAGTGAGGATACAATGCTTCCTCAATGGAGTAACATTGTCCTATCAGGATGGGATTGAGTTTGACGAGTCTAAGACACTAGAGGACACCATTAGAAAGGCCAAATGTTGTTATGATCAATTTAAGTATAGACAGGAGCCTCTTAAGGATTGGAAAAGGAAGGATAAGCATGGATTTCATAGGAAGGAATTTAAACCATTCCAGCATAAAAATACAAAAATAAGCGCTCATCCCAGTCATCTGACTAGAAGTATGCACCAGCAGAATTTTCCATCTCAAAGTGGGAACATGCTAACATAGCAAGTAAGGGAGAAAGTAGAGGATCAAATAAATTACCTCTACAATATTTCGGTTGTGGAGAAGCACATATATTGAGGAACTTCCCTCACAAGCAGCATGATAGCAAGAGAATTTACAATGTTCAATAGGATACTATTGTTAATGATGTGGCCAGGAATGTCCCACGAATTAATGCAATCGTTGAGAATCGGCGGGAATACCACCAAGCTTCAATGGTGGAGATGGAAAGTATAATTTCCAAACAACCCATTTCCATTTTAATTAACCTTGGTTCTAGCCTTAGCTATATTTTGCCCCAAGTTGTTGAAGCATGTGCCTTACAAAGGAAAAAGAATGTAAAATCATGGTTAGTTTAGCTAGCCACAAGAACTAAGTGGAAGGTGACATAAATGATTGAAGCATGCCCAATTAAAATAAATGGACTACATACGCAAGAATGTTTAAATATCCTACCTTTGGGGTCATATGATGTACTGATAGGCATGGACTAGTTGGTTGTCCATAAAGAAAAATTGGACTGCTATGACAAAACGTTAGAATGTGAAGATCGTGAAGGAAACTTGAGGGTGTTGCGGGGCATTCAAAAGACTGTATCGATGAGACAAATATCAATATTGAAACTCAAGAGATTTAGTTGAAAAGGGTGCCCCTTGTATGCAATATAAGTGCTAAATCCAAGAGAGAACGACAAGTTGAAGATTGAGGATCACCCAGTGTTGCATGAATTTAAAGATGTATTTCCAAAGGAGGTACCTAGAATTCCTCCTAAACAGGATATCGATTTTTCCATAGACCTCAAGTACCAGGAGAAATATCTCATGTACTGGTCCTCATAGTTACCAACAAGGTAATATTGTTCCTTTATCACATCCACAAAAAAAACCAAGTGGGCTCGACCCCATATATTCCAGACTCCCCTGTGGAGATTTTCTCCCAGTAAGTTTCCCACCAATGTTTGACATGGGGGAGAGCCTTAAGGAGTGTGAAGGTGATATTTTCCCTGTCAGAGAAATTATGAACAGAGAAATAACCTTCTAGCATATTTCACCATTTTTCTAAGGCATCTGCATCTATCTTGATCCGGATTATTTTCGGCACGAAATGAGAGCGGAGATATAACACAAAAATATCCAGAGATATTGAAAGAGAGACAAAAATATAACAGAGATATAGCAGAAATATAACAAGAGTCAAAGATATACAGTAATACACTATTTCTATTAATGAAATAAATGTACAGAGAATGTAAAATACAGAGTGAAAGACTCTCTAGAATGGTGGTAGCTTATCTCTGAGAAGAGATGTGATGGCTACTCGCATTCGCGAGAAGATCATTACAATGAGGCTCTGAAGGCCCTTTTACAATAAACGGGAATGCCAAAATTCCTAGACATCCAAAAACCTAACCCTAGGAGATGAAGCACCAAAAGTCAAGTGGGCCCCGTTTGGGTAAGTGAGTACATCAACTTCCTGGGGTCGTAACTTTTGCATACGATCTTCGTTTTAGGCGTGTGATAGCTCGTTGGAAAGGTATTGTCGAGGAGATTCATTTTTGGGGATAAATTATTATTTTGTCTATT
>ML777082.1:687463-703197 GCA_009831015.1 Picea engelmannii
TGTAGATTTCAATTCTGGTATTCCTTCAACCATTTTTCTGAGAAAAGGTAATGCTTGATAATTGATATGAGCGTACCTTCTATGCCAAAGCTCATTAGGGTTGACTTCATCATGTACTAGAGCTTCTTCATTTTGTTCTAGTATTCTATATAGATTTCCTTCACAACTTCCAATAATCCTAGCATCCTCTATGTTGGAATTCTTATGCCATGATAACACCTTTCCATCCATGAAGGTTATTATGTTTCCTTTGTCTTCTAAACATGAAATCGATACAAGATTCTTTTCTAAACCAGGTACATATAAAACATTACTTAAGTGAACATGATTACCTGATTCCAACTTGACGGAGGCTTGTCCAAATCCTTCGACGGGGTAAGTGCTTTTGTCTCCAAGCTCCACTTTGTACAATGTCTTTCTCTCATTTAGATTTGAGAGTCTGGCTTGATCTCCCATCATGTGCCTGGAAGCTCCACTATCGATTATCCACATGTCATCTTCAATCGTCCCAATAAGTGTTGAGTAGTGTAAAAGACTAATTGTTTCACACATGTCTTCGGTTGACTGGTAACTAGTCATGCCTTGATCCAAAACTTCAACTTCGTCATTTATGTCTTCTGAGAGAGCCAAGGGGTGCGTTGAGTTAGGGCGCATCTGAATATCTTCTTCTTGAGCGAGATGCTCCATTACAAGGTGTTGGATCGAAGATTTAGGGTTTATGCAACTGCTTCTGCTAGTAACCCTAGCTGCAGTGTTTTGGAAGTTGCTCCTTCTAGTAACCCTAGCGGAAGTTCCTCAGCGAGCTCAATATCCTAGTGGCTATGTTTCCTTCCAGTGTTTTAGGCTGAATGAAGGGGGTGTGGGCCCATAACCTGTTAGAATATAGAATATTGTGCTCGTTTTACCATTGATGATACCCTCGTCACCCAACCATAGGCCAAAGCCACCCTCCGGGCACCTTGACCTTGACAGAGAAGAGAATCTTGGTAGCAATCCAATAGCCAAGAGAGGCTAATGCACCAAGCAAGAATAGAAACCAAGTTGATCAGATAATCCCACCCAGAGGCTAGCGCACACCTTCCCAGAGACTTGCGCACAAGCTACTACTGCACCTGCGCAGATCCAGTTCTCTCTACAATTATTGAGATGTGAATAATCAGAGTTGGCGCCCTGTATTTATAGTAGTCTGGGCAGTTTTACTGGGGCCGAATTCTCCTTCTGGGTACTAATAAATTCATTTTAAATATATTTCTGCAACCGACAACTTGTCTAGGGTTTCCTTCATTTCTTTGCTTCCTTCCGGAATATTCTAATCTCGTCATAGGTCACAATAAAGGTTCATACCTCCCGAAGCTACCATAATATTAACACAGAGATATCTCGAATACCAATAATATAACATAAATGTATCAGAGATGCGACCATAAACAAAGAGATACAGTAATACACAATTTATATTAATGTGTGAAATGTATAGAACTGTAAAAATACAGAGTGAAAGACTCACTAGAATGGTGGCATCTTATCTCTGAGAAGAGATGTGATGACTAATCTCATTCGCAAGAAGATGATTTTAAAATGAAGCTCCAAAGGCCTTTTTATCATAAATAAAATCCAAAACCCTAACCCCTAAAGATGAAAATCCAACAGTTTTGTGGACCCCGTTTTGGGTAGTTTGGTATATCAACTTCCCGAGGGCGTAACTTTGGCATCTGATCTCTATTTTGGGCGCACGATAGCTCGTTGGAAAGGTATCATCAAGGAAATTCATTTTGGGGGATCGATCAGATCCTTTGGATATAATTAAGAAGCTCGATCCCGAAAAACCTTCATTTAGACCCTCAAAATGGTCCCGGAAGTTAAAAACTGCTAAAAATAGTAAATTACCAAAATTGCTAGAAAATTGTTTTGAGCCAGTTGAAAAAGGTGGGTGGCCACCGATATCCACCTGGATCAGTATGCTACAAATGGTGGAGTGAAAGGTACAATTAAAAGAGATGATGGATAAAGGGTATAGAAGGCTGAGTGTGTCCCCATGGGGAGCACTAGCATTGTTTGTAAAAAAGAAAGATGGTACCTTGGGGTTCTGTATCAATTACCAGTAGTTGAACAAGATAACCATCAAGAACAAGTACCCACTACCCAGGATTGATGATCTTTTTTATTAGCTCAAAGGAGCTACAATCATTTCTAAAATAGACTTGAGATCTAGGTATCATCAAGTCAAAATTAAGGATGAATATTTCCACAAGACAACTTTTAGAACGAGGTATGGATACTATGCATTTTTGGTGGTGCATTTTGGGCTTACCAACACACCAACCACCTTTATGTGTTTGATGAACAACATTCTCAACAAGTATTTGGACAAGTTCATCCTTGTGTCTATTGATGATATCTTAGTATATTCCAATACCAAGGAAGAGCACAAAGAACATCTTAGGTTGATGCTACAAGTGTTGAGAGATCACCAAAAATGTGCTAAATATAACGAGTGTGACTTATTTAAAAGGAAGATCCAATATTTGGGTCACATAATTTCAGAAGATGGAGTGGTTGTTGATATAGAAAAGCTTAATGCAATCATGGATTGGCCAACCCCTAGGAATGTATCAAAAGTAAGATCGCTTATGGGATTAGTTGGATACTACAGGAGGTTTATTAGGGGATTTTCCAAGATTGGGCATCCCATCACCTCATTGCAAAAAAAATGGGTGAAGTTTGTATGGTCAAGAGAGTGTGAAACTAGTTTTCAGAAGCTAAAACACCTCTTAACCAATTTACTTGTCCTAAAAATCGCAGACCATGAAAAAGATTTCCTAGTCTACACTAATGCTTGCAAGGAAGGACTTTGTGGAGTTCTCATGCAATAAGGACATGTGATTTGCTATGAACCAAGGAAATTAAATGAGCATGAACAATGTTATGTTACCCATGACTTGGAGCTTGCAGCCATTGTGAACGCTTTAAAAATGTGGAGCAATTACTTGCTTGGAAGGAGATTTGTCTTGATGACAGATCATTGTGGACTGGAATACCTATATGACCAGTCAAGGTTAAATGTCAAACATGGTAGGTGGATGGCACTTTAGCAGCAACAAGCATGTGCAAATATGATATCAAGCAGAGAATAAAAATTTTCTAACAAGGTGATAAACACTTTAATCCGATTAAAGAAAGATTGCAGCAAGAATCAAAAAGGAAAAATTATGAAGGATACCAACTCATAGCAGATGGATTGTTGATGTACAACAACGGGCTATATATACCTGACTCGACAGAGCTGAAAAACCTCATAATGGATGAATTTCACAAGAGACCTTATGTGGGTCATCATGGTTATCAAAAGATGATTACAACAACAAGACAATTATATTATTGGCCAAGAATGAAAAAGGACATTGCAAAGTATATTGCTAAGTGCCTGGAGTGCCAACAAGTCAAGGTTGACCACAAGCACCCAACAAGATTGTTGGAACCAGTGCAAATGGGAGACTAGCTCCATTGACTTTATCACAGGGTTGCCAAGAACAGTGGAAAAACACGATGCAATCATGGTGGTGGTTGGTGATGGAAGACAAACTGAGAAAGAAAGCCCATTTTGTTCCAATAAAGTCCACCTATAAAGATATAGATGTTGTTAATGCTTTTATAAAGTCCAAAATTTTAGATTACATGGTATGCCCAAAACAATTATCTTAAATGGAGATGCAAAATTCACGAGAAAAGCCTATTTGTGGGCTTTGGAATGCAATTAGCATTCAAATGCATCCTACCATCCCCAAACACATGGACAAACAGAGAGGTAAATAAAGTGCTAGAAGATATGTTAAGGATTTGGAAGATATGTGTTGGAAGAGGACAAATTCTAAAAAAACATTTGGATGCGATTGAAGAGATCTTTGGCAAAAGATCTTGTAAACTCACAAGGTGGTTAGGTTATAAATAGTTGTTGGTTTTGAGTAGAAGGCCAAGCCACGGGCCCAAATGAGGCTATTTGGTTACCAGTGTTGAACTTAAACCACTTCAAAGAGTCATTGGACAAGTTTTTGAGTGAGCAATATGTTCACACCCAAATGAGGCTACTTAGTTACCAATGTTGATGTTGACCACTTCAAAGAGTTATTAGATGAGTCTTTGATACTTTAGCGAGCCATATGTTCACTAATTTCTTAACAGAGTTATTAGATGAGTAGCGAGCCATATGTTCACTAATTTCTTAACAGAGTTATTAGATGAGCCTTTGATACTTTAGTGAGCCATATGTTCACTAATTTCTTAACCAGGGAGTTAGATGAAAGAGCATCTTTAGTGAATCTATAATTGTACATAAACAAAGTATGTTTTGTTATTAAAGATTGATTGGGTGAGTCTTGGATGCTTTAGTGAGCAAATTGCTCACGAATTTATTAACAAAGGAGTTTGATGCATAAGCATCTCTAGTGAATCTATGATCGTGCATAAACAAAGAATGTGTTGTTTCAATTTTTAGGTACTAGAATCTATAATGACAAAGTATGTTATGTTTCCATTTTTAGGTATAGTGCGGTTTCTAGTTACGAATTATTTATTGTTGAAGCCAACGACAATGGGTATCTTATCAAGGACTGATATTTAGCCCTCATGCATGGATGAGGAAGAATGAACAAAAGAATTATAATGGTGCAATTCCCATGTCCCGTGAGCATGGACTTATCACATTGGAGTATTTGACATAATCCTTTTCCATCCTCTAATGATGTTTGAGTTCATTACATGGGGCGTGGAGTTTCTTGTTGCGTCGGTCATCGTTCGATTATCGCCAAATCTATGGCGTCTGAATTTATAATCGAGATAAAAATTGTCGAAATGTGCACGTTATTTCCATGTAAGTTTCATGTGTATATGAACAAATGCTAGAGATCTTGGTGCAATTACTCCATTTATTAAAAGCTTTATAACTCTTTAATAATGACTTCAAATATATAGCATTTTGTAAACTTAAAAGACAACCAGGCCTGAAATTTGACGTTTTGTTGGACGTTTTTTTTCATTTTAAGATTTATTTGACAGTAAGATACCAAATTTGCAAGTATGTAAAATCTAAACCGTCAAGTCTAAGTTTTATTGAATAAGGTATCCGTCATAATTTTTGGTAGGTACTTAGCTTACATGAAATCTACTGAAACCTACTGCAGCTACAAACTTGATAAAGGTTTGTTCTAAGAGTAAATGAAATTTGATGTTTCCTTACTCCTAGTCTGCTTACACTTCACTGATTTACTCAAAGTTTAGATGTAAAATTTAGACTCGGCCATTACTGATGGCTTGGAATTTGCAACTAATTTGGTGAAAATGTTTTAGTTATGATTCTATTTCCCCACCAAAACAGATAGTATTTTATTTCTGTTCTAAGGTTTTTGCAATCATTGTTTTGATCAGAAAATTCTTTCGGATTAATGGTATAGGTTTTTTGTTTCGAACCAAACTAATGTGGTCCATCATAGTATTTTTTCTTTTGAAATTCCAAAAAGAAGAGAAAAAAAAAATTGACACATGAATTTGCCAAAAACATAAAATTATGGACATAAAAACCAAATAACCGTTAACAAGTTTTCACTTGACAGCGAAAATAAATTTGAAATTCCAAGTTTGAAAACAACCCTTAAAAACCAAAGGGATAATTAACTTACTTTGTTCCAAAAGGGATAATTAACTTACTTTGTTCCATGCCCTTTTGATGCACGGAATTTATAATCGCGATAAAAAAAAATGCGGAAATGTTCACGTTATTTCCATGTAAGTTTCATTGTGTGTGAACAAATGCGACAGATCTTGGTGCAATTACTCCATTTATCAAAAGCTTTATAACTCTTTAACATGGCATTTTGTAAACATAAAAGACAACGCTTAAAAACCAAAATCATCCACCATGAATTTTTGTTCCTCAAAATGACACTACTTTGCAACTTTCAAATCCTTGCCTACACCTACCTTAAAAATATCATGATTCCACTCGAACCATGAAAATGACATACTCAATAATCCACCGCAGCTGCCCTACCTGTCAGTTCAGGGTAGATAATGGGCGTTTCAAAGAAATGAATGTCAGATCATTTAATATCCTTTTCAATGACACAGTAGAAGGCTGCTGGTGATACTTATACGAGCAAAAATGTTTCGAAAAACGAATAACCCGCTGTGTTTTTTCTTGTCTCATCTCACTTTCCGCTGTGTCTTTTCTGGTCTCATCTCACTTTCCAATGGAATGGTCTATTTATTCATTAAGTCGTGCCAAACAGAATTTTTTTTTTCATTAAGTCGTGCCAAACAGAATTTTTTTTTTCATTAAGTCGTGCCAAACAGATTTTTTTTATAAGATACTTGACGGGATTTTGGAATGGTTTAGTATAATTGTTTTATGTTTTTTTTCCATGGTTTAAGTTGCATTTTTTAATGAATAAATAAAATATGAACTTTACTGTAACTAAGAGTTGTAACTGATATTGCAGTCTTCCATGACGGCAAGAATACACTTGTAACTGATATTGCAGTCTTCCATGACGGCAAGAATACAGATCGCACGAAATTGATGGTTCGTTTCCCAATTCAGATGAGATTAGATTAAGGATATAGTATTAATTGTTAAAGAAGATTTTGGTCTATTATTTTTTACTTTCTTATAGTTTTTKATTATCATTTTTTTTTTGGTTAGTTTGTTCGTGATTTGTAGGACTAACATCAGATCTGAGCCACACCAACCTTTAATATGACTGGATTTTTTGTAACCACAAAAATCGATGACTTTAACATGAGCCACACCAACCTTTAATATGACTGGATTTTTTGTAACCACAAAAAYCGATGACTTTAACATCACAGAATACCTTATCACCATTAACCAACAACAGAATATAATATTACATTCATCGAGGAGCGTTTCTTTCTTATTAATTCAAGTGGAGCGTTTAACCTGTCAAGATCATGTAGCTCCAGTAGTGCTTTCATAATCTTGTCCATCACTGGATGTACTAACTGCCAGTCACGTGTAGTATCATATAGATAATCACGAAACTTCGTGGTCCTCATTCCCATGGCATGAATTCTACTCCCCCACAGAATACATAGCTAAGTGATTGCATGGATGCCAAATTTACTCTCAGAGTACACTGGCCTATCGTGACGCTACAATCTATCATTAAATTCGTTGGGCATGCTTCAATATAGTTTTAAGCCATTGTTCTGTGAATGAACCTAAGGAAACGATGGTGCCCGAACCATTGTTCTATCGAAGTCCAGCATAGGACGTAGTTGAAGAGACATCCATTATTTCGATCTCACTGTTAAATTTCTGTAAATCAGATGGTTTTTTATCTTCATATTAATTTGTCGATCATCAAAACTACTCACATGAGATAAGATTTTACACATATTATAGGCCTAAAACAATAAATCTTGAGAAACAAATACTGTAATTTGATTGTTAAAGGAGTCGCGGAGAACATCTGAACTGAATTTGAGGGAGGAAGCGTGTATAGCAGCCATCGTTTCATTAATCCAGGCATTTTAAGAGACATTTGAGTAATTTCCTTTTGAATGTTTTGCTCAAACTTTCCATATTCCATATATCATTGTGAAGACACATCGTGCAGGTGACTCATAGTAAACGAGAGAATAATCAGATAGTTTCTACATTGTTTTTTGTACCAAAATAAAAAAGCGAGATGAAATTTATTGCCAGTAGATGTATGGACTTTTTTAACACAAAAAACAAGACGGTGCATTCGATGAAATCTGAGTAATACAGTAGATATATTCAGTAAAAGACACTCATGTATTTCTAAGCGTACGCTACTGATAGACATCCTCCAGAAGTAATAATTTGTTCTTCTTGACACAAGACAACATGATGGACTTTTCATTAACTATAAGCCACTGCATGTTGGAAACAATTCCAGAGTTTTGAGAGGCCTGGCTCTCCTACTTATTTCATGTACTGTATCAATTTCACAGTCAAATTCTTCTACACTCCCACAATTGAAAGAGTTGCAGCATTCATCTCTTGAATCGAGTGTGCTAAGCCTCCAGCCATTGTTGATGTCCAGAGCAGATTCCTGTCATAGAAGAAGGCATCAGTAAAATGATATATCTGAGCTCAAGAACATTAAAAAGGTATCATAAAAACCCTACGCACGTCTTCAAATGTACTTCTCTTCGGTTCCTGTTTGCTCTCCATCTTACGTCTTAGCTTCTGCCTGTCTCGAGCTTTGTGATTCTGAAACCAGTAGAAAACATTCTTTCCTTCTATCTTACCATACAAAGCCAGATGTGCTGTGATTTGCTGTATCTGATCGGCGTTTGGAGTTCGAATCCCACCTCTATACATTTCTTCCAGTATCATCAACTGCTCTGGCGTTGGATTCCACCGTGTAGTTGCAGGCTGAGGCATAGCAGTAGGAACTCTAATACGGGCTCTGGAAACCACGCCTGCATCCAAAGCCCAAGTTGATATCAGTTGAAAAATAATAAAGCGAAAATACAACCCTCCCCCCCCCACACACACACATAAAAAAGGCTCATATCTGACCAGTACTGAAGGCTTCTTCATTCTCCCTTGGATTCAGAATGGCGAAGCTCTTGGTTTTCGTCATATTAAGTGGTTTTATGATAGGGACCTCAAGAGATGTCGAGAGACACGAAGAAACTGTGGAATATGGAATTACAGAAAGACAGACCAGAAGCTTTATGAGACAAAATGGAATGAGGGCAGAGTGATTTTAAAAGGTCTTGTAGGGAGCAGATGGGAAAGGATTTCACAAAAGTTAAAACCAATAAATTCTACTCAGAAGAACAGGCGTCGTAGTCCTGTAAGAAATAAATCAGTGTGTAATAATAACCTCCTGATGATGTTTCACCTGATCCCTTTATATCATTCATCGTCTCTTCTGTGTATGATGAGAAAATAATTGCAAGGATCTGCCTTGGAGTATTTCACGCTTTTACCCTCTGGAGATCCTTCAGAAGCAATGCAAAGTCACAAAATGAATATGCTGCATCCACCATTGTTCTCGAACATACCAGTTTATAGAAGAAAGCTACAGCTGTGAAGAAGCCGAGCGACCTGAAAAGCATGTTTTCCGAGACAACAGGTGCAGGGTTTTCATATCTTTGTCACCTGAGTACGTGTGCATTTGACCAAATCTTAAGATTCTGTTGCATTTATTTCCTTGAAAGATTGTCAAGGAGCTCTGCGTTCGATGCAAAGGATAACTGGGAGTTGCCCTGAGCGTTTGGTTGAATTTGGATGACACTTCTCCCAGTTTTGGAACCTCTTTAGGACTTGATATAGAAACACAACTATATAAGCACACTAGTCTTTTACATGACAGATAACAGGAAGCAATCCTCTAATCACTTTCAATATCGTTGGATCCTTAATCTCGTTCCAATCGAACGAGGACAATTGTCGTTTTGTTCATCTCGGTCCAATCGAACCAGGACAAATGTCCGCTTGTTCCCACCAGTGTCATCCCTATCACGTCGCCGGGCATAGATTCCGAGAATGGATTTTAATGAGTTTTTATTGGCGATTGTATTTTACTCAAGGAGAAAACTCTCGTTCATTTTTTTTGAAATTGTGAAAGAAAAATATTTAAAAAAACTGTGATATTTTGAAGAAAAACATTTATAAAAAAAATTATAAACTAACTTGGTCCGAATTTTGTTTCCTAATTATTAGGAAATTCTTCTTAATTGGGAAGCGTGATAGTCAAATTACAAACAACAAAAATATAAACCACAAGTTGATGGAGAGGCGTTCAATTGGCCGGTGCTAACCCAATGACGACAAAGCGATCAGTGAAGCGACTAGATTCAAAATATTTCTCAATTTGCTTAGGTATCTATAGGTACCTAAAAAGGTTTGAGATTAATCCGTAAAACCTTATAGCCAACCTATCCATTGAGATGAGTCATAAAACCTAATAGCCAACCTATCCATTGAGATGAGTCATAAAACCTAATAGCCAACCTATCCATTAGAGCTCCTTTTAACATTCCTCTTACCCATAGAAATGGTCCAATTTCACAATGGAATTGGTTAACGTTAAGATTAAGTGAAGATATAGGTATAGTGATTTAATGATATGAAATGGATTGTTATATAATTGGTTAATGTTAAGATTAAGTGAAGATATAGGTATAGTGATTTAATGATATGAAATGGATTGTTATATAATGTGCTTTTTTTAATATTTTTTTAATAAAAAATTGAAGTTATAGATTTATAGGGTTAGTTTCAAAATTTATTTTTAAATTTATTTTATTTACTATAGTTAAAATAAAAACTTTTAATTTAAAATTTGAAATGTATATTTTTTAGTTGAAAAAAGGTATTATCAACTTAATTTCAAAGGATAGTATATCTCGGATGGGGTGTTTCCGAGTTCAGCGAGCGACCAAGCCAAGGGGAGGCCACCTGGCTAGGAGGCCAGCCACCTCGCGCCCGATCAGTCCCATCCCACCCTATCTGTCACCTCATGGACATAATCTTGTTGCCGCCTGCCACCTTACAATCCTCCGACGAGAACCTTCACTCGCACGAGTCGAAAGTTCTGGAGCATGGGCAACTTCATGGCGCTGCGCGAGACACTTCCTTGGTCACTTCCACTCCTCTTCACAGGCATTCCTAAAGCCGCTCCCAAGCACTCTGACCATTATTCGCCTCCCCTCTGGTGCAATCTCCTTTTGGCTCACAGCAATGCTAGTTCGGGCCTCACTTATCCAGGTCAATTGATCCTCTGTGTCCTCTCTCCAAGACCGTCGTTGGCTTCTGACATGCCACGCCTCAAAGGCAAGGCCAAAAGGGGGGCCTCCTGATATGAGGTCAGGGGGAGGAAACTGCCCACCCCCGACCATCCTCATGAGGCCGAACTTATCCCAGTCAGGGCTCTAGCTGATGAGCCCATCCTCGATCATCCTCCTGAGGCCTACTTTCTTCACGTCATGGTTTATGTCGAAGCGGTCGCTCCTGTTCATCCTCCTGCAGTTGATCTTTTTCCCATCTTGGCCCCAGTCACGACGCCCTTCCCCGTTCAGCCACTACTTGAGACCACCACTGAGCTTTCCCCCTTCTTGAATCCTTACGGTTGTAGGGTCGAGTGGTTCGACACCTTTGGCAACTCGTTGGGCTACGCGCCTCCTCCCCCCTCCCCTCCTCGACATCCTCCTCCTCTTCCTTCCCCCTCTCGCCACCCCCCCAACACCTTTGTCCCGGACCTCTCTCCCTCCTCCTCCTCGACTTCCCTGCTCTCACCCCTCCTTGGTGACAAATGCCAGACCCGCATAGCAGACATGGACACCTTGAGAAACCTTTAAAAAGGACCTGAGTGACATCAAAAAGGACTCGAGGGAGCTCAAGTCAATTACGCTTGATATGCAGCACAGAGATGTCGATCACTCGAGTCAGGTTGACAAGTTGATGGCCTTCCTCCAGGACCTCCGGCAAGCAATGACAGATAGCGACAAGGGTAAGTCTCAGGTGCGACAGGTCTACATCGGGCCTAGGCTCAGACCAGGTTTCTAATTTTCTTTTGTTCCATGCTTACGTCATCCTTCATCTACAGGCAGTCATGGAAGGTTGGCCTGAGTTTTTTCTTATTTTGTTTATTTCTGACAACTAGCATCTGCCCTGCATGGCATCGACATGGCATAAATATATTTTTTGAACAATCGATAGCGATGGTTTCCCAGAAGGGCACTGCTGCCTCTTATGATTAGGAACATCACTATTTTTTGGTCCTAAGGGCAGCAGTGGTTTCCCAGAAGGGCATCGTTGCCACGTATGATTAGGAGCAACAAACATCTGTAACTTTTTCAGTATTCAATACAAACACTAACTTACAAAAAAAATGGATAGTATACATCAATAACATTATCAGGACAATTGCTTTCTTCGTCTATCTCTATTCTAATTAGGACATATTTTTCGTGTGTTTTCAATTTATCCCACTATAGGTTCACTAATGGTATCAAGTGTGTTGGTACTCATTGGACATGTAATTTAATTCCACATCCAACGAGTACCCACACTTGATACTTTTAGTGAATGTACAATGAGATAAACCAAAAATATGTGTAAAAATGTATTACTATTTTTTCCCTTGAAAACTTGTTAATTCAATTTTTAGCCAATAAAATACATTTCTATTAGGATGACACTTTTTTTCTCAAAATTCCTCTGATCGTCCTAATCTACCCCTCTCTATGGGGATTCGCTAGTGCAAGTGTGAATTAGGAAAGTTTTGAGGAATTTTTTGAAGTCTAGCATTTGCTAGATTGATAAGGTCATTATCAATTTTCTCTTCATTTGTGTAGAACTTAATTTGAGTTGAAGTCATCCAGAGAAGATTATATTGGAGTGTAGCGATTCTCGTTAGGTCTAAGACCTAGATTATTAGAATACAATTTTTAGGTGTAGATTATGTCACACACCAAGCCATTCAAAGGATACTTGTCCCAAGGATAAGGTCTCACCCTAAAAAAATGGAAACACTAGCAAACTCCAAGGTTGGAATTTGACTCTTTGGAGAAACTTTAAAATAGGAAGTTGATTTCTTCTATATGTAAGTGTTTCGATAAAGGTTTGAGTCCTTCCCTCTAGATCGATAGGACATAATCATCTAACTACAATCATGTAGATTGAAGCAAACCCTTATATACAATTTTTTTGAAAGATAACCCTTCAAGATGATGAAGCGACAATGTGATTCAAACAATTTTGATCTAGAATGCAACACTATTCTTCAACTTATTTTGATATAATTTGATAATGAGCTTCAAGAGCTTTCATCAACCCATATCATTCAATTATGTGGAAAAATGTTTAAAAAAATAAACAAATCAATGATTATTTAAATTCCATATCATTCAATTATGTGGAAAAATGTTTAAAAAAATAAACAAATCAATGATTATTTAAATTCCATTAAAGAGATGTAAATTCTTACAACCTACTTATAAATAAAGAATAAAATTCATTAATTAGGTGTGAGCATGGCTTATCATAACCACTTAAAGGTTTAAATTTAAATTATCAAACCCTTATTTTGAGTCTATTCAAATAAGAGACCCAAACATAATTACTATACTTTGATTTTTAATTAAAAAAAAAGTTAAAAGTAATAATTTATTTTAATGAGAATTTTGTAAAGCATACACATCATAATTGTAGTATGTCGACAATTATTTATCTATGATGTAAATATATATCCATATTTTAATTGAAAATTATTTATCTATGATCTAATTATTACTTTTCATTTCTCAAAGTAAAGTACGTATCATTTAAAAAAAAAAAAAACGTCTTTAGAACTAAGTTTAGAGTAACACTCCTCGTTAGTGCTATGGATTTGACTTAGTAGCATCATGTACTTTCAATCTCTCACATGGCATCTTATCCCTTCTTGATCTTATTGCTAGGGAAAGACTAGTTGTTGTAGACAATAATTATAGGAGAAATTATTCTAGTCATGAAGTGATAGGGGTTTTTCCTTCTTAGAAGTGATAGATGCTCCTTTAGGTGGCTCAAAAGCATTCACAGCTAATTACAAGCATCTTGAAAGCTGAGATTTAGTCCGTCTTTGTTTTAATTAAAATAATATATAACTTGAAATAATAATTAATAACTATTCACGATTTTTTTAGAATGTGATTGATATCCACACTATAGATACACAATTGTCGACATATTATTATGATTTTTTTTTCTAGGTAAAGTGTATAAGTGTATGCTTTACATGTTTTTTCCATCCAAAGTAGTTTGATTTAAAACAAATTATTATTTTTCATTTCCCGCAGTAATGTATGCATCATCACTAGGAATTCATCTATAGAACTAAGTTTAGAGCAACACTCCTCATTCATGCTAGAGATTTTCCTTAGTAACCTAGTGCAGTTTCAATCTCTCTCAAATGGCACCTTTCTCCATCTTGATCTTATGTTAGGGAAAGAGAAGTTGTTGTAAAAGATAATTCTAGGAGCAATTATTGTCGTGAAGATGGTTTTTCATCCTTAGGATCAACTAAATGACTCAAGAGCACCTAGAGCTAATTACAAGTTTATTGAAAGCTAAGATCTAGTCCATATTTGTATTAATTAAAATAATATATAACTTGGAATAATAACTAATGATCATTAATGATTTTTTTTTTAAAGTGATTTATATCCACACCATTGATACATAATTATTGGCATATTGTTATGGATTTTTTTCTAGGCAATGTGTATGCTTTACAAGTTTCTTCCATCCATAGTTCCATCCATAGTAGTTTGAAGTAAAACAAATTATCACTTTTCTTTCTCATAGTAATATATGCGTCATTAATGAGCATTAGTGTATATAATGGTATTTGGGTATTAAATATGGAGACTCTGCTGAAAAGCAAAGGGATCTGATAATATATGAAGGTCATTATTACAGATCCAAAGGATGACCAAGTGAAGTTTGTCATCAATGAAAAGAAAAATGAGGTTGTTGGGGTCATTAGGACCTACATTTCTCAGTAGATTTTCTTTCATACGAGTGGGATCAACTTCCCTCATGAAATCTGGAAGAACTTGAAGTCTTTGTTTGACAAAGTTGATGAGAGTGAATTTATGCAGTTGGAGAAAGAGTTGATCTCTATTGATCCTCATTCCTTTGAAAGGATTGAGGACTATTTGGAACATGTTAAAGAACTGCACTTGAAATTGGGTGAATGTGGGAAGAATTTTCAAAAGAAAGATAGACAACTCATCGAGATGGTACTGATGAATCTAAGAACACTATTCGACCTATTATGTTCCACGTTCTGGAAAAATTGGCATCTGAGAACACCTTTCAACATGTTATGTTCCACATTTCGGATAAATTGGTAGGCACACAAGGAAGATGGTAAGGATTGTACCTTTGATACCTTCCCATACTTATTGATTAATGATCAACACAAGTTTCTTCATGAAGGGAAGCTTGGTGGTAAACATCAAGGTAACTTTCTCGAGGGCAAGGGAAAACTAAATTATAATGAAAGAGGACGCTCAAATTCTCATGTTCACAGACAAGAATGTCTCGACCAAAAAACTAAAGTGAAGACTGAAGAACTGACATCCACCCGAAAAAATTGAAAGAAGAAAACATGTTTGTATTGTGGAAAGATTGTACATGTGGAGAAAAATTGTTGGAAGAAGAGAGACGATTTAGAAGGAAAGGTTAAGAAGCTTGGAGGATACATGTTGGATGTACGTCAAACGACCAATAATTTCACCTTACAAGTTGGAACCTCTCAAGCATTTCTTTCTCACACCTCGAAGAATGAGTGAGTGGTCGATTCAAGGTGCACTCATCACATGGCTAAAGATGCTTATTTGTTCTCTTCCCTGGATAAAGTTGTTGAGTGAAACATCTATGTAGTTGATGATTTTTCTCTCGACATCATTGGTCACGGTGATGTTCCTTGTCTGCGTCTCTCAGTGAAAATGTCTTGTTGGTTTACCAACTAACAGATACTGATAAGATTGTTGAGTTTTGACCCAATCGGTTCCTTTTTTGGGATATGAAGAATGATAAGTTGATTTTCATCAAAGGTTTTCTCAACTCAAAGGATGGACTATATAAGTTCTGCAACCTATCTCAACCAGATCCTGGACCGACTGCCCTCATTTCCCAAACCAACGAGTGGAGTAGAATTTTGAATGAATGACTTGGACACCTAAATTTT